>JASJFT010000193.1:0-86429 GCA_030770425.1 Darksidea phi | reverse complement strand
ATTTATAGTAATATATAGATTATTAAAATATACTTTCTTATTACTCTACTTTAAGACTACTACTACTAAAGATATAGTTACTCTTTATTATATATATATATAGTAAGTCTTTAGTTCTCTATATATTATAGTCTCAAATTAAGGTCTATAGTTCGTATTAGACTTTATAAAAGAATTATATAGACTTATAAAAATTAGCTAGTTATTATCTACGATTTACTATCTATAAACCGATAGTAATATAAAAGTTTTTAATTAATAACTAGATTAATAATTATACTCCTTTATAAACTTCTATTAAAATAACTAGTCTAATCTTCTACCTAGTATAGACTAGGCCTAGGTAATTCTTTTATACGATATAATAGGATTTTTTCTATTCGAAATCGAATTCGGTTATAAAACTTATTACTACTAGGACTAATAAGAATATATTTATAAATCTTCTAAATTATCGGATAATATAACTACGTAGATAGTCTAGAAGTTTATAAAAATCTAAGTTAATATAGTCTAATAGATTTACGACTACGTTTAAGTTAATATTATAGTAACTTAGGAAGCCTAGAGCTAATAAGCTAATAAAAAACGCCGCCCCCTAGATTTCGATATAGAAGATTAAGTCTATATTATATCTAAGAAATTTACTATCTTAAGGCTAAGTTTAAAATTAGACTAGTAAATATACGGACCTTATTTTATTACTAGCTAAAGATATAACTTTTATATAGTCTAGTTACCCTCTTATATAAAGATATATAATATTTTCTATATAGATAGATTATATAAAGCTATATAAGACCTATTATCTAGTTAAGTACTCTCTAAAGAACTAGCTATAAAAGTAAATAGGTATTCTAAGTAACTAGTAGTTTATATCCTTAATAGTCGGATCGTTTATAGTAAGCTCTACTATTAAATAGAATAGATAGACTATAACCCGAACCTAATCTACTACCTAGTAAGCGATTTTATAAACGTAGTCTAAAAAGTAAAAGAATTTTATAATAAATATCTTAATAAGCTAGGTCTATCTAAATAGTTAGTCTAGTAGTTAGAAGTCGTATTATAAGATAAGTTTCTTAGCTCCTAGTTAGAAGATAAGGTACTAGTTAAGATAGGAACCTAGAAAAATTACCGATACTAAGTATAGGTCCCCGCTTCTTATAGTCTACTAAAATAGATAGTACGACGTCTAGAGCTTAGGGTAATTACCTCTAGGCTTAGAATACCTTTCTTTTATAACCCGTTAAAATAGGTAGTATATAGTCTAAAGCTTATAGTAATTATCTCTAAGCTTAGAACTCCTCTTTTTTATAGTCTACTAAAACGGGTAGTATAATATCTAGAGCCTATAGTAACTACCCCTAAGCTTAGAGTACCTCCCCGTAGCCTCGCTTTACTATAGATAGGAATATAGAAGGAGTAAGTCTTATCCTTTAGTAGGACTATATATATATAACTTTTAGATAATATAGAAAACTAAATTACTAACGTCCTCTTATATATTCTATAACGCCCTTTAGATATACTAAGCGTATTATATAGTATATATATTAGAAAAATATTTTTTAGATAATAATTTATATAGTAAAACGAGTAGATATATATAGGACTATATAACGTTTATATACTCTAAGAATAATCTAGAAGATATTAGTTAAATCGTTTTTCGAGTAGGAAGTAATAGATATAGGTATCTACCTACTTCCTCTATCTCCTCTTCTCCCCCTCTAAAAGCGTTTTTTCTTAATTATTCGTTTACTAGACCCTTAAGAATAAGACCTTATTCTAGAAGAGAGATAATATTACGGCCCGTTTCCTAGATAACCTAGTTACTTTACTTATTTTCTATTTTAGTTAGTAGATTAGGTAATCCCGAGGATTAGTCTAATAATTAGTTAGTTTATTTAGCGCGCTAAGCTCTATTCGGGTATAAGAACCCCTCGTTCTTATACCCTTATAGTACTATCTTAGAATAGCTTTAATATACCAATTCTACTATTAGTTAATTAGAAGGCTATTTTAGCTATTATAGCTCCTAGTTAATTATACTTAGTCCTAGGGTCTTATATAATCTTTCTTATTATTAATAGTATAAGTTATAGTAGATAGGTTAAACTAGATATAAAAGTAATTAGAGTTTAATAAAAATAGTTAACTAGACTTAATAAGAGAATTATTATAATATTAATTCTAGTACTTATACTAATTATAAAGCTTATATTATTAATACTAATATTTAATTTATTTATATTACTTTTACTTAATATTACTAAAGCTAATCTACTTAGATTTAGATAATTATTAAGAATAATTAAAATATTAAAGATAATAGTATAACTTATTTAATTTAGATTTAATAAACTTAAAGAGAAGTTAAATTATAAAGTAGTATAGAGAAAAACTTAAAAAAAAGCTAGATTAAAAGCTAGGTCGAGAGCTAGTTTAAGAATTTAAAAAAGAGCTATTAGTATAAATATTAGTTAGAGAAGCTTAAAAAATAAGACTATATAAATATATTTTATATAAATCTATAATATTACTAGAGTTAATCTTAATAAATAAGCGTACTATACTAGTACTACTTATTTTAATAGATTAATAAATAAAGATAAGAGAAAAAAATTAAAAAAGACTTATAAAATATAGAGTAGTATCTTAAATTATTATTAATAATATAGTTAGTATAGAATTCTTAAGCTATTAACTAATTATTTTAATAGATTTATTAATAATTAGTCTAAATCTTACTAGCCTTTAGATTTATATACTAATTATAGACTAAATTAACTTTATTATTATAATCTTAAATTTAGAATATATAATAGTATATATCTATCTAAATATTCTATAAATAAAAACTTCTCTAGGTCCTTAAACTAAAGAAATTATAAATAGTTATACTACTTTATATAAGAAAGTTAGAATTATAAATAATAATAAAGTTATACTAAACTATATATTAGATAGTATTAATATATAAGATAACCTCTAAAGAGATATCTTAATACTTAATATTATAAAGATACTAGTTAAAATTAGTTTAAAAAGCTTAGTTAATAATTTAATTAGCCTATAAAGTTACTATAGAAGAATTAATATAAGTAATAACTAATTAAAAAGAAAGAAAACTTATACTACTCTAAGATAGTAGTATTAACTATTACTAATAAATAATTATAAAGCTTTAATTCTTAATTATCTTTTCTACTACCTAGAGACTAGTTAGAAGAATACTAGTTACTATTACTACTACTAAAGATATCTATAATAGTACTATCTATAGATAAATTAATAGCTATATTCTTAGAAATTATACCTAGAAGTAAAAGACTAAGAGACTAAGAGATTAAGAATTAAAGACTTAAGAGGTTATTAGATTAATAAGTAAGAAGAGTATAAGGAATTAAGGAATTCCTAAGAAGTAACCTTTAATAGATTATTTCCTATTTAGGTTTAGCCTATATTACTAAGCTATTATTATAGCTAGATTCTATAGGTTATTCTAAGTAGAATGGTATATAGCTTATTTAAATTGGACTAATATTAAGCTAGATATTAGAGGTTAAAGTTATTAGTAATTAGGTTAATTCTAGAAGGTTCTAGTAACTACTAGATTAGCTAGTATTACTAATAAGTATTAGAGATACTTGATTTCTAATACTTATATAATACTTACTAAGCTATTCTAGAATATTCTATTACTAATTAAGATTAGTAATAGATTTCTTAGCTAGAAGTATATAAGAAGGATAATCTATATTAAATAGTTAGCTCTATAACCTAATAACCTAATTATTAAATAAGTTAATATATTATTATATTATCTTATTATCTTTTTACCTTATTTAGTTATACTTCCGCCCTTCTAAATACTATTTATAGTATTCTATTAGATTCTATTATAAATAGAAAGAAAGCTAAGCTTAATAAGTACTTCCCCCGCTTATATAAGCTACCCCTTTCTTTATAAAGAGTAGTTATAAAAATAAGATTAATAAGTTTAAAAGAGTATTAAGAAAGGTCCTTTATATATATTTTAACTAGCTACTACTTATAAAGAAATTAAAGTAAAAGTATTTAATAGTTTATTTATATATATTATTATAAGATTACTAGATAAATAATTAAGAATTATATAAAGATAAAAGAATCTATTAAGAATCTAAAACTAGTTTAGAGTCTAATTAGTTTTATAATAATATATTAAATCTACTAAAAAAAGCTTATCTTTATATTATATTAACTTACTATTATAAAGTTTTAAGAAAAGGATAGTATTAAGATTAGACTATATTTTATTTACTAGAAATAAGAAATCTACTAAGTATTTCTTAAGAATTATTTATAGATAAAGATAATATAAAAGAGGATTCTTAATAGATTAATAAAAGAGTTTATTTATTAATAATATATTAGTATTATAAAGAGCTACTTAATTAGATAGTAGAACTTAAAGAAACTAAGTTCTTTTAGTTAAGAAGAAAAATATAATATAATAATTATAAGAAAAGTTTTAATTAAGTATTAAAGACTTATATAAGTAAAGAAAGATTAGACTAAAGTTTAAAGAAAGGTCGTTTAGATATATTTTTAACTAGAACTTATAATCTATTCTATTATATAGTAGATAGAAGAAATAGTTTAATTAACTAATTATTCGACTATTTATTCTATTAATCCTTCTCTTCTATCCCTTTAACTATAGGTTCTAAGCTTCGCTATCCTATCTTTAATATACCTATATACTATAATACTATAATATATAAAGATATATTTTAAAAGTTCTTATCTAATAGAGATATTAATATTATAATAGCTATTAAGATATATAGATATATTAAAGATAAGATAGTAGAGCTTAAAACCTATAGTTAGAGGAATAGAAGAAAAGAGTTAATAGAATAGATGGTTAAATAATTAATTAATTAAACTATTTCTTCTATCTACTATATAATAGGATAGATAATAAGTTTTAGCTAAAAATATACCCGGACGATCTTTCTTTAGACTCTAGTTTAACCTTTCTTCGCTTATATAAGTCTTTAATACTCGATTAAGACTTCTCTTATAACTATTATACTATACTATTAGTCTTAATAGCTAAATTCTAGCTAATATAGCTATAGAAGTTATAGAAATCTTATTAAATATATTAAAAATTATTACTACTATAACTCTAAATACTAATATTACTACTTAAGCTTTAATTATTACTTTTAAATCTTCTTTTAAAGGTAAAATAATATCTAAAATTATTAAAAAGATAGATATTTTAGTATAAATAATTAATTCTATCTATATATAAACTATTAAATAAGACTTTAATCCTAATTATCTTTTATTAAAGATTTATAATAAATAATTTTAAGACTCTTCTTATTCTAATAGATTTATTAAATAGATAGCTAAAGTTTATAATTCTATTCTTTAAAAAGTATAAAGTAATAGATATAAATAAGAGAAAGCTTATACTAATCTTAGTAGTTCTTTTAATTAAGAAGGGATAGATATATTATAGTATATAGATATATTAGAGATAGGATAGTAAAGCTTATAACCTATAATTAGAGGAATAGAAGAGAAAGGTTAATAGAATAGGTAGTTAAATAATTAATTAATTAAACTATTTTATCTATCTACTAAGTAATAGGATATATAATAAGTTCTAACTAAAAATATATTTAAATAACCTTTCTTTAGACTTTAATCTAATCTTTCTCTACTTATATAAGTCTTTAATACTTAATTAAGACTTCTTTTATAACTATAATACTATATTTTTCTCTTTAATTTAAAGAGCTTAGTTTTCTTAAGTTTTACTGCCTAATTAAATAGCTTCTTATAATACTAGTATATTATTAGTAAATAAACCTTTTTATTAGTTTATTAAGAATTCTTCTTTATATTATCTCTATTTATAAATAGTTCTTAAGAAGTACTTAGTAAATTCTTTATTTCTAGTAAATAGGCTATAATTTAATCTTAATACTACTCTCTTTTTAGAACTTTTTAATAATAAGTTAGTATAATATAAAGATAAGTTTTCTCTAGTAGATCTAATATATTATTATAAAACTAATTAGATTCTAATCTAGTTCTAAATTCTTAATAGACTCTTTTATTTTTATATAGCCCTTAACTATCTATTTAGTAATTTTATAATAATATATATAGGTAAGTTATTAAATACTCTTACTTTAACTTCTTTATAATTAATAGTTAGCTAAAATATATATAAAGGACCTCTCTTAATACTCTCTTAGACTTATTAATCTTATTTTTATAACTACTCTTCTTATCTATTAGTTTAATAGTCTTTTAAATCTCTAACTCTTAATCTTTTAACCTCTTACTCTCTCTTTTAATTATAACTTCTAAGAATATAGCTATTAATCTATCTATAGGTAGTACTACTATAAATACCTCTAATAATAGTAGTAGTAGCTAATACCCTCCTAACTAGCCCCTAAGTAGTAGGAAAGATAACTAAAAATTAAAGCTCTACGACTACTTCTTAGTAATAGCTAATACTACTATTCTAAAGTAGTATAAGTTTTCTTTCTTTCTAATTAGTTATTATCTATATTAATTCTTCTATAGTAATTTTATAGGCTAATCGAATCGTTAATTAAACTTTTTAGACTAATTTTAACTAATACCTTTATAATATTAAATATTAAGATATCTCTTTAGGGGTTATTTTATATATTAATACTATCTAATATATAATCTAGTATAATCTTATTATTATCTATAATTTTAACTTTTTTATATAAGGTAGTATAATTATTTATAATTTCTTTAATTTAGAGACTTAGAAGGGTTTTTATTTATAAAATATTTAGATAGATATATACTATTATATATTTTAGGTTTAAAATTATAATAGTAATATTAATCTAGTTTATAATTAATATATAAATCTAAAGACTAGTAAGATCTAAACTAGCTATTAATAGATTTACTAGAATAATTAATTAATAATTTAAGAATTTTATACTAACTATATTATTAATAGTAATTTAAGATATTACTCTATATTTTATAAGTCTTTTTTAATTTTCTTCTCTTATCTTTACCTATTAATCTATTAAAATAGATAATACTAGTATAGTATATCTACTTATTAAAATTAATTCTAGTAATATTATAGACTTAAGTAAAATATATTTATATAATTTTATTTTTTAAACTTCTTTAATTAGTACTCGTACTAATAGCTCTTTTTTAGATTTTTAAACTAGCTCTTAACCTAGCTTTTAATCTAGCTTTTCTTTAAATCTTCTCTTATACTACTTTATAATCTAACTCCTCTTCGAGTTTATTAGACCTAAACTAAATAAATTATACTATTATCTTTAGTCTTTTAACTATTCTTAATAATTATTTAGATCTAAGTAAACTAGTTTTAATAATATTAAGTAAGAGTAGTATAAGTAAATTAAATACTAGTATTAATAGTATAAACTTTATAATTAGTATAAATATTAGAATTAATATTATAATAATTCTTCTATTAAGTCTAATAAACTATTTTTACTAAATCTTAATCGTCTTTATATCTAGTTTAATCTATCTATTATAGCTTATACTACTAATAATAAGAAGAATTCTAATATACTAATAATCTTTTATTAAAAGTTTAAAAATAAGAATAAGAATAAAGATAAGAATAAGAGCTTTAGAAATACCTATTATAATAATTATAGTAGTAGTAGAGATCGTAGTAGTAGTACTACTACTACTTAGACTATATAGATTTTCTAAGTTTTACTATTTTAACTAGTAATTAACTCTTAGTTCTTCTCTTTATAACTCTTATATATAACTTTTAATATTTTTATATAATCTTTAAACTTTTATAGATTAACTTATAGCTTTTATAATTTTACTTTTTAATTTATTTCTTTCTTATTATTAATAATCCTTCTCTACTAGGTCTATGATAAATAATAATAGAAAAATAAAAATTAAAAAATTAAAACGAATAAATAGTTCTAATTATAGCTTAGGATTTACAATTTCTTCTTAATTAAATTAACTATTCTCTAGTTAATTACTTCTTCTTACTACTTCTTAATTTACTACTAGTTACCTAATATTTTATCTCTTTAATCTTTAGTCTAGTAATAGCTTATTAGATAATAATTTTTAATAATAAAACTTACCTTTATATTAAGAATACTTTTATTATAGGGAATTTTATATAGTTAGTCTATACTTATATTATTAGATACTTTTAATTTAGTTCTTTAACTTCTTTATATCTTAAAGCTCTTAGTATTAAATATTAATTATTAATAGATAGGTTCTTTTTAATTAGCTTAAGTCTATCTTATATCTTTATTACTTTATTATTAAAGTTCTTCTAATAGAATTACTTTAACTAATTACTATATATAGTATAAGTAAATAGAGTTCTATTAAGCTTTATAAGTTTATAGTATAAGTACTCTACTTTAATCTCTACTATATAATAAGATCTTAATTATCTATTATTAAACTTCTACTTTATTAATTAATTATTAGCTTTAACTATATTCTAAATAAGAACTAAATCTCTAGTTACTAGATTACTTTAATTATTTTTTACTTAATTCTATTAATTTATTATATTAAGTTTATACTATTAAGTATAATTAATTATTTTTACTAATCTTTTACCTTTCTATTTAAACTATTTTACTTAAAGTATAAGTAAATTAAAAGTTAAAACTACTTTATTCTATAAAAGAGTCTACTACGATTTTAGACTAAGTTTAATTAATAAAATAAACTAAATTCTTATTACTAGCATAGCTAGGGTATATTTAGTTAAGTATTAAACTATTACTCTATTAGTTTATAGTACTAATAATAGATTCTTTAGCTAATAGTTTAGTAGCTTAGTTAATATTATAACTAGTAGTTAGTAATCTCTCTTAATTAGACTCTACGCCTTTAAATTATATAAAAATATTTAGATTTTATATATCTTATAATACTTAATTAATACTTTAACTACTAATTTATTTTTAGGCTCTTTATTAACGCTTAGTTAAAAGAATACTTCCTATTAATAAATAATATTCTAATAGATAAACTTTACTATATTTTTAAATATAGTATTTTTTAATACTTTAACTTTAATCTATTCTAATAGATATTTATATATAGCTATAAGAAACTAGACCTCTTCTTTATTAATAAATATATAGATAATATTAATAGTCTATTAATCTTATATAACTCTAAGGATACTAATCTTAAGTATCTCTTCTATTCTATTATTCTATTTTTATTAATACTCGAGGTAACTTTAAAGCTTTTTTACTACTATTTAAAACTAATTCTTCTATTAAAACTAATATTAAATTATTATAAATATCTCTTAAATACTTTAATAATATAGTATTTAATAAACTTTCTATACTAAAGCCTTTTAAATCTTAAGATTATTAATTATTTATTAAATAACTAGATTCTAAGTTAACTTCTTAAAAAGATAGTTATTTTTTATAAAGAAAGTCTATATAGTCTTTACCTAGCTTCTTTTTTTACTTTTTAATAACTTATTAGACTTATATATAGTATAAAGAAAATATACTATCTTTTTTAATTTATTTAAATAGCTATTATCTAGAATTCTTAAATTTATAATAGAGAAGACTTCTATTAATTTATTATACTTATTAATAATATAGTTTATAAATAACTCTAAGTTTTTCTCTTCTTCTTAAAATTAAATCTATTCTTCTAGTTAAGAATATTTTAATAAGATATTAATAATTATATTCTTCTTTTTAGGTTTATATTAAATTTTAAAGTTCTAGAGTAGAATTATAGCTAGTTATTAATTTATTATTAACCCTAGAAGATTATTAGACGACCGATTAAATTATATAATTAAGATACTAGTATTAATCTTAATAGTAAATTAAGTCCTATAAAAATATAAACTAAACTTCTTTAATATCTAAAGTATTACCTTATATTCTAACTTAGTAGAGTATTATTTTAATTTAGCCTTAAACTATAATATACTTTTAAACCTAATAGAATATTAAAGATTATTCTCTTTAATTTATTTAAGTACTATTTTATTATCTTATTAACTAGTATCTATATATAAGTAGACTTAATATTTTAATTTAATATTAAGTATAATAAAAGTAGATATTAATATAATATTAACTTTTAATATCCTTATAACTTCTCTTTATAACTTACTTTATAATTATTTAATATCCTTATAGAGTAATTAGAATAAAGATTCTATCTTAAAGAAAAAGTAAAAGATTTACTACTAATAATAGACGTAGATTCTAATAAACTATTAAACCTCTTTAATATTTTTATATTCTAGCTAGTCTTAAATCTTTACTATTTTACTTCTATTAGGAAATTATTCTTTAATATCTACTTTATAGCCTATAATATCTAATTAGAAGACTTTTTAATAGAATTTAATATCTAATACTATTACCTTAGCTCTTTTTATATCTATTATTATTACGTCTAGTTTCTAAATATACTTAAATATATATTAATAAACTCTAGATAATATCTCTTTATTTTTATAAGTAGTAGATAGACTAATAATTATAATATTATCGATAAATAATAATATATTAGAAAAGTACTTCTTTAAAATCTTTATTACTATCTTTTAAAATACTACTACTAAATTAGTTATATTTATTAGAATAATATACTACTTTACTAGTTTAATAAATATCTAAAAAGCTATTTTATTTCTTAAACTTATATAAAGTAGTATTTAGTTATAACTTAAGAATAAATTAAAGAGTAAATAAATAACTCTCCTAATTAGTTACTTTAAAAACTTATTAATAAAAGGTAGAAGGTTTATATTCCTCTTAGTAAATCTATTTAAAATTTAAGTATTATTAATTAATTAATAGTTATTATTCTTCTTAGATACTAAAAACTATAGATTATAATATTAACTATTATATATCTTAAGGGTATTCTAGGCGATTCTCTTATAGATTATTTAAATAATAATTAACTTAAGTTTTTTAGAATATTAAAATCCTTTTATTTTCTAAACTTTATAAAATACTATTTAAATCCGATATAAAGGCGTTATATTAAAATAGATAATTATTATTTTTAAGAAATTCTAGATTAAAATAGTCTTTTAATAATATATTAGCTTATATATAAATTCTATCTTAATAAATTAAAGGTCCTTCTTAATATATATCTCTTTTATCCGACTAGATATTAACTATTATTCTTTTAAGAATATTATATATCTAGACTTAAAGATACTATTAAATAAGTCTACTTTTACCTATTTTAGTAATATATACTTAAGTTATTATTAGATAACTCTTTCTTTCTAATTCTTTCTTCTAAAATTTATCTTCGTATCCTCGCGAGGCTCGTTAATAGGTTAGATCTTTTTATTAACTATTTTATAGAGAGTATTAACCTAATTATAGCTTTATTAGAGGTATTAATTCTATTTTATAGTATACTAGCTTATTTCTAAAAGTATTCGCTCTACTTTAGTATTTAGATTAGAATTCTAATCTAACTCTTCGTTATAGCCGTCTAGATAGATTAATCTACTCTATTTAAAATACTATTAATACTAATTAGCTATTAATACTCTTTATACTTCTACTTTATTTATTTCTTATCTATTCGTCCTATATTAAGGTATTAATACCTTTATTTTCTCTTTATTCTTCTCTTTTTCTTTATAGTTCTTCTTCTTCTTCTTCTTCTTCTTTATATCCTTCTTTTTCTTCTTTTTTCTCTCTTTCTTAGTACCCTCTTCTTCTAGTAGAGAGTTAATAGTATTAGCTTTAGTAAAAGCTAATATATCCTTAACCTCTTCTTTATTAATAGTATAATTATAGTTATTCGAGCTATTTAAATTAGTATTACTACTACCTTTTATATTCTTATTAGGTTTCTTCTAATTCTCTAATAGTCGAAGTTTTAAATATTAATAAAATAAAGAATATACTATTTTAGAAGGTATACTTCTTAAACTTTTTCTAAAGAATTATTATCTACTTTATAGTTTATTATTAGAACTAGATCTAGTCTAAGGAATAAAATAGTTTTCTACCCGTCTAATATAGTAATCTAATAGTAATAATAGTCTATTAGGGTAAATTTTATCTTTAAATATATAACTATATACTAAAGAGTATCTAATATTAACGATCTTTAAACGTTCCTTATAATCTTAAAATAGATAGGTATAATAATAATATTAATTATTATTAGTATATTATAAACTATTTTTATATATTCGTCTATTAATCTATTAATAATAATTATACTAGTATACTTCTTAAGTAGAAGATAACTTTAATCTTTATTTTAAATATAAATATTTAATATTTAAATAGTAGAAAGATATATTATATTTAACTTTATATTATTATTAAGAATTATCTTATAAAGATTACCTATTATAGTAATCTAATAGATTAGGATCTTCGATTTTATAATTATTACTTCTAGTTAATCTTTAAAATATTTATACTTATCTATTATAATATAGTCTAGCTTATTATTATAGTCGTCTCTAGTACCTTAAATATTATATTATTAAGCTACTTATACTTTAAGTACCTCTTTAATCTATTAAATTAGATATAGATTTAGAGTTTAAATCTTTATTAATATAAATAGATTTAAACCTACTTATACTTTTTCTTTATTAATAGTATAAACTTCTTCTAATCTTCTATTAGAAGTATAACTTCTTATTTACTTAGTTATATTAAGAAGTTTTAATATAATATTAATAATCTAGTCCTAAAATAATAATATAGCTATAGTTAGCCTATAGACTTTCTACTAAAGGGTAGTAACTAGAATTAAACTTATTATTAGCTACTAAACTATATATATTAACTTCTTATTAGTAGATATTTATATAATTACTACCTTTAGTAGCTTTCTTCTTTTAATTAACTAAGACTTTAGACTTACCTAAATAGTTTATAAACTTAAGACTTCTAATACTACTCTTTAATTAGAGAATTATCTTATTATATTTATTATAACTTCTTTATTTAGTTTAAATATAAGAATAGAGCTATAAAACTTTCTAATTACTTATTAATATTATTTTATCTTATTAGCCTCTCTTATTAGGAGATTAATAGACTTAATATTCTTAACTTTTATCTTTAACTTTAGTTTAGTAATATAACTATTTAATATCTTATTAACTATTATAAGTAAATAGTTCTAACTTTATATTTTAATACTATTTACTTTTATTAATAATACTTTAGTACTTTTAACTATTAGTTACTTTTATAATATATAATAGAAAGCTATAGCTTTTTCTAAATCTTTTTTCTCTAGGATTAGTAATTTATTATTAGTAGTATTATTTACTATTTTAATAATATTTATATTACTACTAGTTACTAAATAGTTCTTCTTTCTATTAATCTCTTTTATATTAGTAAATAGTCTTAATAACTTTACGTTAGTTACTTTATAGTACTTTATTATTTAAGAAATAAAATACTTTTATATATTATTAAGAATAGTATAAGGCCTTTAGCTACGAAGCTTCTTTCTATAAAGATAAAATAGATTATAGTACTATTCGAACTAGTCTATCTCCTTATTCCTCTTCTTATAATATTAATTATTATTAAGAAGCTTCTTCTATAAAAGATACCCTTAGATTTAATAGTCTATTAAGTTATAGATAATATACTTTAGTTTTTAAACCTTCTAATTACTAACTATTTATATATCTATCTTTAGGTTTTATATCTAATTATAGAAGCTTATATATAATTTATTATTATATTTAAAGTAAAGAATAGGCTTAACTAGTTTATAGAAAGTATAATAATAATTATTCTCTTATACGAATACTAATTAAGTTATAGAACTACTCTATTACTATATATTAAACTATTATTAAATTAAAATTAATTCTTTTATACTATTAACTAACTACTTAATTTAAGGGTTAAGTAGTAGTTAAGTAATTACTATTAACCTTTCTAATAAAGCCGCGGGCTCCTATTATTAAGAATATAGAAACTTAGTTAGATAAAGAAGCTACTACTTAATATAAGCTTTAATTTTCCTATATACTAGCTAGCTAGCTACTAGATTAATATCTAAGCTTAGTATAAGTATAACTTCTTTCTATTTACGTAATAATTAAAGATATTAATATATCTTCTTTAGCTTAAAGAAATATATATTCTTATTAATAGGTTAGTATTTTTTATTTATACTAAATATAACTATTATTTAATTATTATACTTTAACCCTTTAAAGAATAATTATCTAAGCTTAATCTTTATAATCTATAATTAATTTAACGCCCTATTATTATATATTAAGAATTAATAATAATACTTATTAAGTAGAAGGGGTAATTAATAGACTTCTATTAGTTATAATTTAAGAAAGACGTAAGTAATTTTTTATTATTTAATATCTTTATTAATATATTTCTTCTAAAGTACTAATTTAAATTTAGTCTAACTTTATATTAAGATTATATAATAATATATCTTAATAATATACCTCCTCTAAAATAAATTATAGAAATAAAGGAGAAACTTCTTCTTATTCTACTTATTTTATTCTACTTCGTCTATATTAAACTTATAGTTCTTTAAGAACTATATAATATTTATACTAGTAAATAATAATATATTAGAATTATACGATAAAAATAAGAAATAAATATTTATTCTTTTACTAATTAACTATTAAGGTTTTCTTATAATTAGGATAGTAATTATTCTAAAGATTAATAGGTTAAATACTAGTATTAATAACTTCTTAAACTTCTTCTTTTAAAGTTCTAAATAATAAAGCTTATAATCTATTATATTATCTTCGTCGTCGTCTAATTTATTTTTACTTTTAAAGTTATTATTTAAGCTAACCTTACTAACTCTAATATAAGATTAATAATTATTTTAAATACCCCCCTTCTTTAACTTCTCCTAGGTTAATTAAACTAAATATCTTTATCTTTAATTATACTTTATCTTCTTATCTTTCTTTTTAGTCTTTTTATTTCTAGACTAGTTTTACTTTAAAGTACTAGTAGACGTATTAATAAATAATAAGTCCTTAATTTTAAAGATCTTTTCTTTTTCTTTATTAAATAAGTTTTCTTCTTATCTAAGAAATAGTTAATTATTTAACTAAGGATATTTAAAGGATAATAGTTTAAAAATAACTAGCGCTATATTAAATATTAATTATTAAAGTTTTAATTAAGTATAATAATAATAATAAAAGAGTATATCTAGTTCTTTTAATCTTTTAAAAGGTATTATTCTTATATATCTCCTCTATTACTATAAGTTAGTTAGTATTATTATTTTATCTAGATTTACTAATATTAGTATTAGCCTTTTAACTTAATAACTACGCTATAGTACTAGTAGTTCGTTTTATAGTATTCTTTTTCTCTTTTTACTAATAAGTAAGATCTAATAGAAAGTTATATAGCTATACTATCCTCTTAATCTTATATTAAGATTTCTAATTATCTTAATTATATACCTTCCTTTTAGGGATCTCCTAGTCTTCCTCTTTTACTAAAATTTCTAAGTTATTCTAGTTAAGCGTCTCCCTTTTAGGAATCTCCTATTATTATTTAGTATTAGTTTATAATACTATTATTACTTATTCTAATTACTTTATCTAATATATTATTATATTATTCTAAGCCTATATATATCTATTTATAGTATCTAGTATTTATTATATCTAGGTATTTATTAATTAAATCTTAGGACTATAGTAAAACTCTTTAATTCTACTATCTTTTTATTTAACTCTTCTTTTTCCTTTAGTCTAATAGATCGTCGAAAGCCTTATAGATATTACTAAAAACTATAGTATATAGATATATTAAAGATAGAATAGTAAAGTTTACGACCCGTAGTTAGAGGGATAAAAGAGAAGGATTAATAGAATAAATAGCCGAATAATTAATTAATTAAACTATTTTATCTATCTACTAAGTAATAGGATATATAATAAGTTCTAGCTAAAAATATATCTAAACGACCTTCCTTTAGACTCTAGTCTAACCTTTCTTTACTTATATAAGTCTTTAATACTCGATTAAGGCTTCTCTTATAACTACTATACTATAATATCTACTATAATAATCTAGTAATTACTTAAGAAGAAGGGATTTAAGAAGATAAAACCTATATAAAAGCCTAGACTAATAAAAAAGATAAAGAAGAATAGATTAAGATAGTATTTAAATTATAAGAATTAGATAATAGAAGATTTTAAGAATATAATCTAGTCTAATAAAACGTTTATAGTTCTTCTATACTAATAGAAGAACTATAGAATCTAAAGATAGATAGAAAGACTATTTTAAGTTTATATTTTAGAACTACTTCTCTTATTACGGAGCGAGGTACGAGCGTAGCATATACATTCGGGTCTACTAAAGTGGAATATCCCTGTCAGTTCTGTAGGAGGTTAGCGGCATTACCCTATTCGGCCGAAGTGACATTTAAATAGCTGATAGCCAATCATTTCGCACAGCCACATATCAGCCACAGGCTGCGGCCAATCAGAACGCTGTATCTGTTTCTAGCCACACCCCATCAAATATCGAGCTCAGAGCTCAGGCTCAGCATCAGGCTCAGCATCAGGCTCAGCATCAGGCTCAGCATCAGGCTCAGCATCTGGCTCAGCAGCTGGCTGATATCGAGCTCAGCGGCTGCCCTATATAGAGCTCAGCGGCTGGCCTATATCAAGCTCAGCATCAGGCTCAGTATCAGGCTCAGTAACTGGCTGATATCGAGCTCAGTGGCTGGCCTATATCAAGCTCAGCATCAAGCTCAGCATCAGGCTCAGCATCAGGCTCAGCATCAGGCTCAGCATCAAGCTCAGCATCAAGCTCAGCGTCAAGCTCAATAGCTAGCTCAGTAGCTGGCTCATATCGAGCTTAATAGCTAGCTGATATCAAGCTTAGTATTAGGCTTAGTATTAGGCCTACGTATAATTCGCTCCGCTTTCCAATTCTCGTTTACGAAAGATTGGGTGATTTTAATAAAAAAGAGCCTTATTACTACTAAAGATTTAAAATAAAGAAGAAGAACGAAAAATCTATTAAAGATATTAAAGAACTTAATTAGATTCTTAAGTTTATAATAAAAGAGTAATAGAAACTTAAAAATAGATTTAAATAGCTAGGATTACGTAATAAGTCTAGTAAATAATCTTAATAGTATTAGAATAAGAAGAATAGGAAGCTTAGTTATAGAATAGAGATAGATATTAACTAGTAGCGATATTAATTAAAGGTATTAATTCCTAAATTACTATCTTTTACTATTAAGTATATAGAAGAACGGTCTAATACTATTATTTAAGAGGATAAGGCTTATTCTTGTTCCTACTATACTTAGGCGTAGGTTTATAGTCTATATAACGTTTAAAGGCTTCTATAGTATAGGAATTCGCTGTAACGGGCTGAGGCCCGTTCGCGCTCCGTAGTATACGGAGCTGTCGTCACGTGGTTCCTGAACAGTCAGGTCCACACCCAGAGCCAGCGTTTCGCCCGGAGTCGGATTGTTCCGCTCCGTTAGCTAGTATATATAGGAGGCTGCTCCGCAGGGATCAGTTCCTCACCTATCTATTCGTTTCTCCTCGCACTGTTATAGTCGGTTTCCGTGCGCAGTCAGCTGTGTAGTGAGGACGGGGTCTGCCCCCTTACATTCGCCTGATCTAAACGCTATTGAGCCGTACTAGCCATGGATAAAGAGATATACTACTAGAAGAGGGGCTTCTAAGAATAGAGAGGAAGTAGTTAGAATATAGGAGAACTACTAGAAGGAACTACCTCAGGCTAAGATCCAGGCCTAGATTGAACGGATTCCTATTCATATTCAATAGATTATTGAATTAGAAGGTGGCAATGAGTATAAGGAGGGCAGGCGACTGAGGTAGAATATAGTAAGCACGGCTATATTACCGAATCAGGGTTGTGGCGTTGATACCCCTGTCAGGCAAGAACTTTTGAAACGCACCTCCGTACTTGCTGTCCACATGGCGGAATGACAGAGCTGTAGACCGCAGAAGACGTACTAGTTTGTCCTCTTCATAAGCGGAGGGATATGTATCAACGTAGACTAAGGAAATGGCCGATCGCTGTGGTAGTAACCCTAACACGTAAGAGGGTGCATATGAGATCCAATATATACATGATTGCCCCGCTTCGCATGGGGGCTTTGCCAGGCTTTCCGACACGGCGCCGTATTTAGCGAGGGCGGTAACGGATGGTGCACCGAGCTCCTGCTCAGACCAATCTCCAGCGGTGCGGGCCGGGGTCCCTGCCTTTAATTGTGAGACTGTAGTTACAGGGGATCGGCAAAGATGCACGGCCGCTATCGATAGGCGACTTGCGCTCAGCCTTGATTGAAGGCTGGCAAAGGCCGCACGCTGTTCAGCTCACTCTACACCATTCAACCTACCCTCTACCTACCCGCTATCGACCCGCCGCGCATAGATACTGGTGAAGGCCGCGCTTGACTACGAGCGACTCATTCCCGACTTAGCACGTCGTGGCTTCCACGACAAGCTCGTGCAATAGGCTTAACCCAAGCCTGGACCTGCGCCTACACTGGGACAATGGACCTTCGATCGACCGTCCTATCATCTCTCTTCGTCTTTCTGGTCACGGCGGCATTGCTCTACAACCGAGTCACGAAGAAGATCCCAAAACAGCCGCGGCCCAAAAGGAAGGGCTCCGTTTTCCGCGTCACCGGCCTCCCAGCCTCGCGGCCTGACGATGCGCTGAACATAGCGCTGAAGGCTACTATCGAAGACAACCTGTCCGAGGAAGAAAAGCTGGAGCTAAATATCACTACGGCTGTTGTGCCCTCTTGCTACGACAATGAGCAGGAAAGGGTCGCGCTGGTGGAGTTTGGTGGCGGGGTTCCTGCGTTTCTGTCTAAGCTAGTAGCGAACCCGCTAGAAGATGCGCAGGTGGAGATGGGTGACACAGACATCAACTTTGACTGCCACTTTTTCGGCTTCACCCAGCTGTATACGCCGAAGCCAGACACGCCGGTCACCGCAGAGTACGTAGCGTTTCTGGCCTACCATACTTTTCACTGCTAATCTGCCCCTTCGTAGTCTCATTGCAATCACCGGCCTCGACGGACACGCATACGGCTCATGGAGGGGAAAGGGAGACCTCGGGCGGATGTGGCTGCGCGACTTCCTGTCCAAGGACTTGTCGTGCTGCCGCACGATGATCTATGGCTACAACTCGAAGCTGTCGAGCCACGGAATCGACACCATTATGGACTACGGCCGGGAGCTGATAGAGGAGCTCAAGAAGATCCGGAACACAGAGGAGGTAAGCGCTGTTATGACGTTCTGTCGGGAGAGTGCGAGCATGAGGCTGACGGCTACAACGCTCTAGCTAAGACAGCGGCCGCTCTTCTTCATCGCCCATAGCTTCGGCGGTATCATACTCGCTTACGTACGTCGCTCACCATAAACTATTTCTAAAAGGCTAAGGTAGCGGTATAGTGTCTTGTCAAGGCGATTCAGACAAACGAAGACGACCACCCAACGATAGCGTCTCTCTATAAAGCTACGTACGGCATGCTTTTGTTTGGGATTCCATATAAAGGCCTAGTAGTAGATGATATCCAGAAGATACTAGCTGGACAGGACAATCACCCGCGGAATGCGCTGCTTGAGTAGATCAGAAGCAAGTCTGACCTACTAGCGTTTCAACTAGCAGATTTCAAGAATCTCATCCGAGATAGGAAGGTTATAAGCTTCTACGAGACGGGCTAGACTAAGCAGCTCGAGTTTGTATGATTCTCTAGTATAGATAATACCGTAGGAGATAGCTAATACATTTGTAATAGGACAGCGAGAGCAAACGCTGGAAAAGAACTGGCGACTTCGTTATAGTAGTAGAGACCGACTCGGCTCTACTCCAGCTCCCGGACAATATGGAGGAGAAGATCCCTCTACCCGTCGATCATTCGATGATTGTCAAGTTTAATACTAGGAACGATCGAGGGTACACTAGTGCGCGGGACAAGCTTAGACAGTTCGAACAGGATGCTCCGAGCGTGGTCACAGCTCGTTTTTGTACGTAGCTTTCTATTCAATACTATACCGTATCAAGATTAGGGCTACCCAACCGTCCCTAAGCTGGCTTGTAGCTAACAGCGCCGGGTTGTAGCGCGAGTACAAAACAGACCCAAGCCATCTATTATAGTGCCGTTCCAGAGAGATCGCGCGTTTGTAGGCCGGGAAGATATTCTAGTAAAAATCCGTGAGAAGCTTAAACCAGCCTCACAGGACCACAGCCGAGTAGCCCTCGTCGGACTCGGAGGTATAGGGTAAGCATTCCTGTATATTATCTAAGTACGAAGTCGGGCTTATATCTCCTAGGAAGTCTCAGATTGCTATCGAGTACGTATATCGAGTTAGGGAGTCTGCCCCGCAAACCTGGGTATTTTGGGTGCACGCGAGTAATACTGTCCGATTCGAGCAAGCCTATAGAGATATTGCTGCCAAGGTCGAACTCCCTGGACGCGATGAACCGAAGGCCGATATTCTCCAGCTAGTCTATAACTGGCTTTGCGATGAGAGAAACGGCCGGTGGCTTATGGTACTTGACAACGCTGACGACGACTACGTTTTCTTCTCCGCAGACGAAGATACCGGAGGTACCGTGCAGACGAGCGAGGCTATGAGCCAGAAGAGGCCGCTGGAAAGCTTCCTTCCTCAGACCCCGAATGGATCGATCCTTATCACCTCACGGAACTCGACTGCTGCGTTTAACCTTGTGGGAGCGCACGGCAGTATTGCCAAGGTAGAGCCAATGGATGAAGAGGATGCATTAGCGCTGTTCAAGACCAAGGCGTCAATCGGCGAATCTGATGACGGTGATGCGAAAGCACTTGTCCAGGCTCTAGAACGCATCCCGCTTGCCATTACCCATGCCGCAGCTTACATCAAGACAAGAGCACCTATAACGACAATCTCAAGCTACCTTCGGCTCTTCCGGGAGAGCGAGGCGAACCAGGCACGTCTTTTAGATGCGAAAGAGTTAAGAGACCTTCGGCGAGACCCCACCATAGGACATGCGGTCATTGCGACATGGCAGATCTCGTTCAATCAGATCCAGAAGACGGGGCCGGCGGCTGTAGAGTTGCTTGCACTTATGAGCATGTTTGATCGACAGGGAATTCCAGCATCCTTACTACAAGACCAGGCCAGCCAACTAGACTTTGAAGATGCGCTAGCGCCATTACTGAGCTTTTCTCTTGTGCGGGTGGAGATCGGTCAGCAGTCGTTCGAGATGCACCGTCTAGTGCAGCTATCGATGAGGACATGGCTCAAGGCCAACAATCAGCTGGGCAGATGGAAAACAGAGTCGATAAGAGTTTTGACCAGGGTGTTTCCGAGCGGGGACTACAAGACCTGGATGGACTGTCAACTGCTCCTTCCCCACTCGAAAGAAGTGTTAAGCCAGATGGTGGATAATCAAGACGATATGTTAAACCAGGCAAAGATTGCTTATAACACGGGTTGGTACCTATACCTTAGAGGCGAATACGTGGCAGCGGAGAAGTTTAGTCAAATAGCGGTAGAAGGATACGAGAAGGTGCTAGGGCTAGAGCACGTTGACACGCTTAATAGCATTCATGACGTTGGCTTAGTGTTGTCGAGCCAGGGTAAGTATAAAGAGGCGGAAGCGATGCACCGGCGAGCGCTGGAAGGAAAGGAGAAAGTATTAGGGTTAGAGCACCCTTCCACGCTTACCAGCGTTACCAGCCTTGGCTTAGTATTATCGAGCCAGGGAAAGTATAAAGAGGTGGAAGCGATACACCGGTAAGCGCTGGAAGGAAAGGAGAAGGTACTTGGGCCAGAGTACCCTTCCACGCTTACTAGCGTTACCAGCCTTGGCTTAGTATTATCGAGCTAGGGAAAGTATAAGGAGGTAGAAGCGATGTACCGGCGAGCGCTGGAAGGATACGAGAAGGTACTTAGGTTAGAGTACCCTTCTACGCTTACCAGCGTCGACAACCTTGGCTTAGTATTAAAGAGCCAGGGAAAGTATAAAGAGGCGGAAGCGATGTACCGGCGAGCGCTGAAAGGATACGAGAAGGTACTTGGGCCAGAGTACCCAGACACGCTTATTAGCGTCAACAACCTTGGCTTAGTATTATCGGGCCAGGGAAAGTATAAAGAGGCAGAAGCGATGCACCGGCGAGCGCTGGAAGGAAAGGAGAAGGTACTAGGGCCAGAGCACCTAGACACGCTTACCAGCGTTACCAGCCTTGGCTTAGTATTGTCGAGCCAGGGAAAGTATGACGAGGCAGAAGCGATGCACCGGCGAGATCTAGAAGGATCTGAGAAGGTACTTGGGCTAGAGTACCCAGACACGCTTATCAGCGTCAACAACCTTGGCTTAGTATTATCGGGCCAGGGAAAGTATAAGGAGGCAGAAGCGATGTACCGGCGAGCGCTAGAAGGATACGAGAAGGTACTTGGGCCAGAGCACCCAGACACGCTTACCAGCGTCGACAACCTTGGCTTAGTATTAAAGAGCTAGGGAAAGTATAAAGAGGCGGAAGCGATGCACCGGCGAGCGCTGGAAGGAAAGAAGAAGGTACTTAGGCCAGAGCACCCTTCCACGCTTATCAGTGTCAGCAACCTTGGCTTAATATTGTTGAGCCAGGGTAAGTATGAAGAGGCGGAAGCGATGCACCGGCGAGCGCTGGAAGGAAGGGTGAAGGTGCTAGGGCCAGAGTACCCAGACACGCTCACCAGCGTTAGCAACCTTCGGTCGGTGCTGGAGAGGCAGGGGAAATACGAAGAGGCGGAAGCAATATAGCCGCGAGCATATAATAGGTGTAACATTGCTCTTGGCGCGCGGTATCCTAATATTATAGTATATTTCAGCCACTACAAATCCGTAGTTGAGGAAACGGAGCCTTAGTGACTGTATTGCTTGTTTAGATGGACGACAGAATAAATAATCTTTATTTTCGGCTACTTTCCTCTTTTTGTTCTTTTCCCTTTGTAAAGCCTTGTGATAGATCAGGCTAATACGTAGTATCGGTATGCTACGGCAGTAATATACCATATAATATACCTGGTACTCAACGTGTTATATTACTGACTGTGAGTTACTGACCTTAGTTTAGTATCCGCGGCGTATCTCCGGCGCTAGCAGGGAGGACGGCCGACCCGCTCCGGCCATAGGGTTGTGGATGTTTCGAGTTGTATAGATAGTAGGAGAGTAAAGGTATATATAGCGTAGCTTACGAGATCGCCACTTAATAAAGCTATAAGTACCACCCCTATTTAAAGCTTAGCTTATTTTGGTAAGACGGCTACTATAAGTAGCGCGGGGGAAATCTTATAGTACGCTAAGAGGTAAAGCCGGTTTTATAAGCGACCGTAAAACGCTTATACTATACTATCTTGTCTGGGTCGCTAACGCTTCCGAACTAAGGCTAATCGTACAGCTTCTATCGAATGGCTGTCCGTTTCTAGCTTTTATACGAGAGCTAAGTTACGGTACCACTCGGGATAGAATCACTCGGGATAGAACCATCACGATAGGATTACAGATTGGGAATAATTGTTCATAAGTAGCATGTTATTACGGGCACCAACAGTTCTGCCCCGCTACAGAGGACCAATATAGTATAGGTCTATTAGTATCGTCTGGTACGTATCGCGAAAGATATTTTAGTCTATATTTAGATAAAGTATTAGAGAGAAGACTGTTATACGTTGTACGTACGTTGATACGAGATCCGGGTTAAGACCGATAGTACGTTTATCGTACCATTGGTTTCTAATAGGTCAAGGTAAAGTTAACGAATTCTATTACTAGAATGACTACTTAGGTTGTGGTGGAAACTTTGCGATACAGTCAATTCTATGTTTTGTGAGTCATAAGCTGAATGAACCTAGGCGCCGCTAACCAGAGCCATCCATCAGTCCGGGGGCCAAAATCTCTCAGAGAGCACGCATTGGGGCGTAGGCTTATGAAATACTCGATGTTCGCTGCTAGTGCGAGCGTCGGCCCAGTGCACGACCATGGAGGATAGGGCGGGCGACGCCACTATGCTGCTTGGGCGGGTGTTTATTACGCACGTAACGAAGAATGCTCTATGCCAGCGCTCGGTTTTACGCTCAGCTAGAGTGTGTGTAAGACTAAGCCTAGTATATAAGTATGACACATATGTTTAGCTTTATTACAACTTTATCCTCTCTATCTAATTATAGTGACTTTATTTATGTACCGTATTAAGTCGCCACCGCTAGTAAAGAGGATGGCCAACCCGTACCGGCACAGACCTTGCACTGGAGGCGTTCGAATTTTTGGCGTGGATGAAGGTCTTTGAAATGGACGTTGTTGCCACTAGGGGCGGTGAGGGCCAAGATTTCGAGCGGAGCGGAGCCTTCCGCTGCTTCTAGTTTAGGCTCGTAAATGTCCGAGACCGTTGACATGGGTTCGACTAGCCAATAAGACACTGGTTCAGTTTTGAACCCGATGATGTAACGGAACTGCGAAACGAGCCGCATGTTATAAGCAAAGTCCTACACTGGACAGGGTGACAAGATCCACTCTAATATCGAGAACCCTCGTCGGAAGTGTAACATGATCAACTATGGTCAAGGCCTCAAATGCGAACCGTAGCGGTAACCGGAGTCTGGTGCTTCTAGTCTAACGAGCTTTTGGTTGATGTATCCTCATAATCCGGATCACCGTCCGCTATACGCTTCGCCGCCCTCTCCTCTTGCTCAATATACCTTGATTCATCACCCGAAATAATCTCTTCGGGAGGCGTTTCTGATCTCTTCCTCTTCTTAACTCCAGGGCCAATTGCACGCTCACCAAGTGATTCCGATCGCCCTACCATTGTCTCCGCCGCATCAAGGTATTCGCAAAGCTGCTGAGCAGAGACGACCAGTTCCGGGCCTACATCCCCGATTTCGTTGCGTGCAAGTTCTTCGTAAGCAAAGTCACTCAGCCGAAGCCGTACGCCTACGTAATCGGTCGGATATCCGTAGTCGTCACGGAAGGCCTATACAGCATATTAGAGCGAAGAGTACAATACAGTACCCTGGGAAGAGGTATACATCATCTACAACTTCTTGGATAGCCCTTAGTTCGTTCCTATCAGTAGTACTGACTATATGGGTTCGCTACACCGACACGGTGGCCTTCCGCGACCCCTTATTGCCGTATTCGATATCTAGGCCAACAACAACTTGCACGCTAGTATTCAAATCTAGAAGATAGTCTTTAGCTAGTAGGGCTACTCTCTTCCTCTTCTACGAATATGCGACTTTAATAATAACTCCAGGATATCGAGCATCTATATACTAGAACGAAGTATCCGGCTTATATTTTAACTTCACGCTAGGCGGAGCGCTATCGACTAGAAAATAAATCTTAGTAGACCGCGCCGGGCGGACTTTCTGCGCGAAGCGAGCTGCCTTATCTAACCCGCTACGAATCGTTTTTAACTAACTACGGATCGCGTCCTTAACCCCGTTAATAAAGAGTCGTGGACTCCGGTCGGCATACGAATAATAAGCCGACGAGTTTCTCCGCTATAATTATACCTACTTATCTCTATAGTTAGCCGCTAGCTCTCTCGCGCTAGAGTACATATACCGTATCTTACCCTTTATATATCCCGACAACGCCTCCTCTCGGCCAAGCTGGCGCTCTATCTCATCGTACTCTCCTAAAGCTAGCTGGAACTCTATCTAGGGGCCCTAGTTAGTATACCTTCCGGCTTAGATATCCTTAAAGAGCGCGATTACTCGGGGGGCCTGCGCAAAGGGCTTCTCGTCGGTCGGCGGAGGCGTCAAAGGGCGGTCGGCGAAACTCGAAGGTGGTATAGTATATTGATGTAATACTAGACGAGTTTGCGACGTAGACATAGCCGTATATTGCACAGCATCGCGAAGTTGCACGTTGGCTATCGCCAGCAACAGCTTTGCAATCGCCAAGGCTCATAACGTAGTTGTGGCTCGTGATGCGCGGCAATGCGAACCCACCAACACCAAACCGAAATTAGTCGCCGCTCCCTGTATTGTACCTGCTCTAGCTCGCGCGGTTCTCCCCTCCCTCTTCATGCCTCGACAAACACCAACGCCTCCTTAGCACCCTGTGGCCGGTGCGGGTCGGCCACCCTCCCTGTACACGGTGGCAATGTTTGGTGCCACATCATTTATGTTACCGTATCGCCACGCATAGTCGTGCTTATACCTAGCTTATACCTCTTCTACATTTGCACTAGCTTAGTACCGTACATTTAAAGCAGCATTAATGTTCTAACTCTATACTCTCCGTTTGCCACTCAGCCAAAGTTTCAAGCGACGACTCTGTATCAGGATGTTGGCCGCCAAGGACTTGTGTCCGTATCCGAACGCATGTTTGCAGAAGTATCAAGGCTTCCTGGTTGCGGCTCTGCGATTTGAGCGTGAATGCGAGGTTGCCCATGGCCGTTAGGGTATCTGGATGTTCATCGCCAAGCACTCTTTTCCTTGTCTCCATCACCCGCACCTCTAGCTCTTCGGCCTCCTTCCACCGGCCTTGATTCCTGTACGTCAACGCTAGGTTGCCTATACTAGTCAGCCTGTCTGGATGCTCCTCCCCAAGCACCCTCGAGCATATTCCTAATTGTTTTGCTTGCAGCTCTTCGGCTTCCTTCCACCGGCCTTGATTACTGTACGTTAACGCCAGGTTGCCTATACTAGTCAGCCTGTCTGGATGCTCCTCCCCAAGCACCCTCGAGCATATTCCTAATTGTTTTACTTGCAGCTCTTCGGCTTCCTTCCACCGGCCTTGATCGCTGTACGTTAACGCTAGGTTGCCCATGCTGGTCAGCGTGGAAGGATGCTCCTCCCCAAGTACCCTCTTTCTCGTCTCCATCACCCGCACCTCTAGGTTTTCAGCCTCCGTTAACCGACTTTGACTCCAAAACGTCGACGCTAGGTTGCCCATACTAGTCAGCGTGTCTGGATGCTCCTCCCCAAGTACCCTCTTTCTCGTCTCTATTACTTGCACCTCTAGCTCTTCGGCTTCCTTCCACCGGCCTTGGTTCCTGTACGTCGACGCCAGGCCGGCTATGCTGGTCAGCGTAGAAGGATGCTCCTCCCCAAGTACCCTCGAGCATGTTCCTAATTGTTTTGCTTGCAGCTCTTCGGCTTCCTTCCACCGGCCTTGATTACTATACGTTAACGCCAGGTTGCCCATACTAGTCAGCCTGTCTGGATGCTCCTCCCCAAGTACCCTCGAGTATATTCCTAATTGTTTTGCTTGCAGCTCTTCGGCTTCCTTCCACCGGCCTTGATTGCTGTACGTTAACGCCAGGTTGCCCATGCTGGTCAGCGTGGAAGGATGCTCCTCCCCAAGTATGCCATTTCTGGTTTTAAACGTTCTCTGGTGTAATTTCTCAGCCTTGGCGTAGAGTCCTTGACGTCCTAAAACCCGCCCAAGAAGTTCCAAGGCATCAAGCGTTTCTATGTCGTCATTGCCATTAACGGTTTGGCGTCCTTGCACTAATCTGCGGATTACTCCCTCTGCAGACTTGTATCTCCCTTGTGCCATAAGCACATCTCCTAATTCAGAGAGTACGTCAAGGGTCTCAGAGTGATTAATACCAAATAAAGTCTCTGCCCTTGACAATTCTTCTCGTAGACGCTCTTCATCTGTCTGTTTATATCGGTATTGAAGAGAAGGTGCTACGAGATCCAACGTGCCTTCAATAGTTCCTTGGATAGGAACTGACGGTGGAAGGAAGCCCGGGGTGAAGTCTAGAAGAGATCGATAGGTGGGAGCCGGACTTTGACCAGCAAAAGCGCTGTTTTGAGACTGAACAATGCTTGCTACTGAAAGGGCCGGTGATGGCATTTGCAAGCTCTGGGCGACTGGCGCAATGCCTCCTGGTGACATTATTGGAGCTGCTGGCGAATATGCGAGACTTGGGACTGGAGAACCGCGTTCGGAGATAGTTCGGCATTCTACGGCAGAGGGCGTAGCTGCAGCATGTGAGCGACAACAATAGATCATAACAGCCCTAACTTACATGCTGCTGGGCTTGGAGCATACAAGAAGCTGTCAGCTACGTTGTTACGTTTCATCCACCGGTCAATCTTCTGTGGTTCCACTATACGGCCCCTAACCTTGAACTCTAGGTCACGTTTATCAACCTCAACAAGTTTCCTTCGTTGTTGTTTTCTAACGATTACTCCCATTTCCTCTGGTTTGACATTCTTGTCCTTCCGCCATTGAGTAATGCGTGTACGATATTGCCGTAGCCTATGTGCACGATATGTAAGTATACTAGAAACACGCCTTGTATTGCTTAAGAGACCTACTCAGCAGTAAAGCCAAACTCTTCCTTAACCATCTCCTTAACCTTTCTTAGCGGAAGTTTTTGCGTAATATGAAGCTCAATAATTCGAGCTTTATACGGCTCCCAAGCGTCAGCTCGCAACGTCGGAGCCTTCCTCTTTCGTGGCCTGGTTGGGGGACCCATGGGAATCGAGGGTATAGTTTGGGCAGCATCATCGAATTGCCCTGCATTATGCAGCGGATGGACGCGAAGTGATGGAGATGGATCGAACGAGTGCGGTACGTAGCTTTGGCTAGCTGTTAAATGGCTGCCTTGAGGTTGCGTCTGCGAAACTAAGTTGAGCGGCATCTGAATACCGTAGGGCTCGTGAGCTTGGTGTGCGACGTAGTGGCTCTGTGTGGGATGTGAAAGATCAGCCTGCACCCAAACGGGCAGATTGGCGCTTGGGGAATCCATAGCAAGCTCCTTGGAGCCTAAACTGCCTCGGTGGTCGCAGAGTTAAGAGAGAGCAAATATTCCTGCGTTCGAGGAAGAGGAGAACGAAGAACTAAGCAATGCTTCAATTTTCCTCGGGGGTGGTACGGGAAGATATAGTTAACTAGAGCCACTAGAGGCTGATTGGGTGAAGCGCAAAACTCCCATTGTCGAACGAGTTGCCCAGTGCGGCTGAGCTGGGGTGCGATGGCACGACGCGGCGAATCGGTCAGGCGGGGCTTAACATTAGCGCCTGCCGCAAAAGTACTATTTCGCCAGCGAACATTCCTGATTTCTCGATTATCCGCATATCTGCAGGCTGTGTTTGGTAGCTTTGAACGAAAGGCAGCTAGGCATGTACAGCAAAAGTCGGAATGTTCGCTGGTGAAATACTGGCAGTACATTTGCAGCCCCGCTGACCGGCGCTGGGACATGCGCACAGACACTCGCCCGCCCGCGTCGTGCCAGGCTCAGCCGCACTGGGCGACTTGTAGACAATAGGAGTTTTGCAGCATCCAATTAACTACGAGGTCCGAAGAGACCTTGACATAATTACATCCAATATCGGCGTGACAGTAACCGTGAAGGGCTGCAGCCTGGAGACGCGCCACCCTGGGGAGGCTTTCCAAAAGAGCACGGCTACGGCCCTATAAGACTTGTGTAACAATAAGCAGGCAATCAATTGTTTTGTATTAGGGGCGGTAATATGCACGAGGGATGCGGATGAGGCAGGTCTTTTTAGTACTACCTAGAGATCGGTGTCCTGCACAGAGAGGTAAGGAAGCACCGAAGGTAGGTAGAGGAAGAAGGAAAATTCCATTCGGCACGTTTTGGTGCGGGGCGCGGGAGAGGTTGCTAGTGCCCGTGGACTAGAATATAGCGCGCTGGTTGTACGTCTCGGCCTGGATCTGCAATGGTGCGCCGCCTCCCGTGCATGTTCCCGAGTTAAGGGCGCCGGTGACTGTCTGCATCGGGTTACAACAGTCGCCTGCAGCAAAGACACCCTTGATGCTGGTCTGGTTGAAGGGAGGGTTGACGACTATCGTCTGCATGGGCGATAGCGCGCACCCAAGCTGCTGGGCCAGGTCGCCGCGAAGTTTCGTCTTCAGCTTGTGTGCCAAAAAGGCTTCCGTGATGCTCGTTCCGTCGTCAAAGTGCGGCGTAATACGAGCCCGCTCGGGAGCTTTGACGAGCTTGGTGATCTTCTTCGAGTTCACAGTCATGGGGGCCGGGGCCGCATCGAGAGCGGCCTTCAATTCACCGGCCAGTTGCTCGTTTCCGTTCGTGTAGAGTGTCACCTGATCGACCATGCGTAGCGCTTGGCGAGCAAAGTGCAAAGCTAGAACGACTGCAGCAGTGTCACCTTCAGCCAGCATGCCCGCCGAAAGGTTGCCCCTCTCCTCCCATCCGTGGCAGTATAGGCAGTGGAAGCTGTGATGATTGTGAGCACCGTAGACAAGGCGCGTATCGTCGGCATGATGAGACTTACATGCCCGAAACCCAGCACTCGGCATAACCAGGAATGTCTAGATAGATGTCCTCGACCCCAGTGGTTAAGATCACCTTCTTGCCCGTCCATATCCTGCCGCCGCCTGTGGCTTCGAAGAGTCCATCCTCCCGCCGCTTGAGAGTCTCGATCTCCACCTTCTCCACGGTGATGGATCCGTAACGCTCAAAATCCTTGACGGATTTCTCACGGAAAGCTTGGGGATCCTGATGTCCCAGCTAGGCACGGTGTGCATGTGTTTGCTCAGCGAGTTGCGGTACTTGGCAGAATCAAACAGCACCGTCTTGTGGTCTTGACGCACAATCGAGGCTGCTGCGCTCAAGCCGGCAGGGCCGCCGCCGAAAATCAGGATCTCGTATTCCGAAGCCATGATGGGATAGACGAGTTTGAAGAGGATGGTAGAGGGATAGAGAGTTGAAAAAGAGAAGGTGGAGCACGGGGATAAAAGGCGGCGGGCGGCGCGGGCGGCGTTGCGCCAGGCGGCAGGCTACGCCCCCAAGTCAGGTGACAGACCCATACACGTTGACATGGTGGGGATGGAGAGGAACTCGCGCATTTCGGGCGCCAATAACTCTAAGCAAGAGGCCCCCGGCGGCATGAGGCGGGAATGACGAGTCAGCTATAGAATGAAGGAATCGAAACGAAGAAGGTTTGCGGTCACGAGTGGTCTTAGACGCGAATTGAACTAAACACGGGAGGAAATCTGGAGTTCGTCGGTAGTGTATCGCAAGCTGGGGGAAGAAGCGAAGGAGCCCTCCGCCGGGGCTCAGACTCATGTTCCTGGCGAAGCTCATGCGAACGTCTCGGTGCAGCCGCCGGGACGATGCGCTGTGGCGACTTGCAGGCCGCATAGCTGACTTAGCCACGATTAGTCAGCAGATTTTGAGGACCGAGAATTGACGAGCTGCCGAGGATTAGCACCCTGGAAAGTCCAGAATTCAATCCTACCTCCCACCGCGTACAGTGCCCTAAATTGAATGAAAGCTCACCACCAGCTTTTCTGGTCACTCTGCCATCCGTTAGAATATGAAGAGCTTCATTTTCGACTTTCTCGCGACCACCATCGCCATCGTTAAACTCTAGATTCCATCACCTGATTCGGATGATTTGACGGTTGGAGACGACACGTATCGAGCGCAGACCATTCTCGAAGCAGGATGGTTGGAAGATGTCGTCTCCGTGATGCAGGAATGTCCCTGCCGCTGTAGAACCAGGACTCACTCGAACTCGGGATCTTCTGGGATCAAGACCGGCTAGACGATGAGCTTTGTGGAAGAATTATACCGCCCAGTCCAAACCTAGTATATCGGATTGGGGCCAACGCACTTCGCCTTGACGGAAACAACGCCATTCAAACAGGCAATGTTGAATGTCTACTCGAGGTCCAAGGAGAGGATGATTTCGTTCGGGGCGAACGTCATTCCCGACGGATTGGCCACTTCCCCTCGATGGTAGGCCTAAGGCATCGCACTGTATCTTTCCCTTTCCGCTCGAGGTTCACGTGCACGTATCTCCATCGACCAGCATCGTCATGAGCTGGCCCGAAGTATCTCTGCCAAGGCTCGCTTAGAAGAAGGAATTTCTTGTGAGGGGAGCCGGGTTCGAACAGACGCCTTTCTGCCGAGGCAGCAAAGTTTCCAGGCCAGGTGCTCTGCCCTCGGTCAAGCTTGTCATTGCCCTGGAGGCCTGCTTAGACAGGTCGATAGCCACGGGGCGAACAGGGCCGGTCTTTTCGGACACTCTTTTCCTGAAGAGATCGCTGAGAATCTTTCATTGCCTTGCCGCGCTGGAAGCTATGCTGGCCGGACCCTTGGGAGGAACGGGATACCGCCGCGCTTCGTCGATCATCCGTGGGTCTTGGGACACCCGTTCAGACATGAACTGCTTCCGCATGTCAAAGTAGGGAGCAGCCGGTCGAGGATGTGAAGGAACAATCATGGAGCCCATCGTGCACGCTCGAGAATGGATGAGAGATCAAAGAGGTGGGCGGTGATGCTAGACCAAGGGGAAAATATGTCTTGGAACTACGTAGATATTCAGTAGAGAGAGCTGTGGGGTTGATGGAGCCTGGTATTTATGCTCGTTTCACGTCCAGTCCGTCTGGCCCTCTCCTTCTCCGGCTCGAAGTAAGAACCTCTCCACGCTCCGTCGAATCTGCGTTGCGATCGAGACTTTCCTGTGGCGGCAACCGATGGTGCGATGCACATGCCTGCTCTCGAAGCGGCGAGGTACCTAGCAGCGTTAAACAGCAAAAGAGTTGGAGAGGGGTGACTTCTCTCTGTGTCCACCAGTGGCTGGCTTGTACCACCCACCACAATTGTCGCTCGCTCGCCGTCGCCACCTACTCGCCTGTCGTCTCTCAGGACCGTTGCTACCTAGCACCGGATTGTCTTACTATATTCACACAAGAGTATATCAAGTCCTCTAATATCGAAGTCTATGCCAAACGGTGCCTTCTCGCCTAACAAGGTCTCTCGATAGTGAGGACTGTTCAGCTTCTCGACCTTCCTCACCGCCAGAACGAACTGGAAGAATGCCGAAGCTAGATCCGTATTAGAAATCATTGAGCATGAGAGATGCAGTGAGCAGGAGGTTCGTGACGTCTTTGACCATCTACTCTGGGCCTCAGGCTGTAACACGAATTCGTATCTGCACAGCGAGCGCTAAGCGATTGGCTAGAAAGCGCTACGCTCGGCGAAGGTGGCGCTATCGAGACAGCTCCCATTAGCGCGATTCCGCATTGTACGCCATTTATCCACCGATCGATGCGCGTTGGCTGCAGGTCGATTACTTGCCATCCACTCAACATGTTTTGGGTTACGTCTCCAGATAGCGGACCCACAACAGCTCCAATCAACGGCCAATTGAAACTAAGACGGCCATGAAGCGAACCCCGACATGGTATAGTCTGCTAGCCCGAAGAACTGTTCATCGGACGCCGAGCTGCAACGTTTTCGCCACGCACAAAGGGGGTGAGGGTGCACGAACGGTCTGTCGATTTACCACGGCAATTTTACATATAAAAGATCTCTTTATGCAAGCGTGTCTAACTAACAACTCATTCATCCTTCTCCCAACCCATTCACTCTTCTCTCCACTCGTTCATCCTTCTCCCGACTTTCAATTCCGTGTCAAGTTTCCCCTGCAAGATTGCCCCTCCAGTATGGCAATTCATACACGCCCACTATATTACTCGGGGCGAGACGAATCCTTCCAAGCACAAGGACGCCTGGTTATTTATTCAGCGAGTACCTTACCACAGAATGGAACCGGAAGAAAATTCCAGACCACTTGAAGGACAAATTGGCACGAGCAAAGGATTCTGCACCGGATTCGACACCGCGGATCTTCTTGGATGCGGGATTCCAGGCATGGATGGCGTATTTCCTTGCGACATACACCTAGATTCATGGTGCTATTACTTTGTTCGAAGAGTGGAGCCCCGACGGGAAAAAAAGGGTTGCGGAGCGGGTGGCTACATTTATCCCGCACCCTTCTGTGAAAACAGCCATGGATAAAATCCTCCACCGTAGGAAGCGCTAAAGGACACGAGGAGCCAAACAAAACAGTAACGCGCAACGCCGCCATCCGGATGAGCCCGAAACCCCTTACCAAGGAAGCCCACTCTCGACGGCTCCAGCGCGGACTGGGGCTGTAGTAATCCCTCAACGACCAGGGGGAAATCTCCCTTCTCTCCAAGATAGAGGCTCCGGAAAGTCATACACGTGTACATATGCGAATCGATTCACAGATATATTCCCTGGGTATATGGCCGCCGCGATCAGGATCATTGACTCCACCGAGGAAGACGGAGGGCTGTCTCAGAAGGCCGGCGTGACAATGTCGTTTCCCTTTGTCGGGGATATCGAGTGCCTGATGCGTCTGGACATCAAGAAGACCATGACACCGATCCTCGCAACGCACCTTTTTAACGTACGTATTGAAGTGGAACCGATGGTCCATGTCGTTGACCGACACGGCAATAAGTTCATTCCCAACCCCGATGGCATGCTGTCACATGCTCACCATCAGGCCTTGACGAGATTATTTGGAGCCCGGATACACGATGCGATCAGAACAAGCCGTGTATACCAGAAAGAACGACTTGAAGGTGCATGCGTGACACGGTGTGTCTGCCTGAGAATTTCCAACCATCCAGGTCCTACGGCGATCCTCAACCTCAACTTGGGACGGAAGGAAGGTCTTGCGATACAAAAATCCCTCTTTGGAGACACGCCTTGCGACTGAGGGATGCTTCTCCGAGTATAACGATTCATGTTTGCATGAGTCTTACGATCCTCGGGCCCGAACAACGCTATCCTTCCTTCGCTACCCCGGCAAAGTATAGTTTAATGTTTCTCTGGACGGTCGCTTCTCTCTCGCGTTCTGGGATTTCTATCCGCTCGCTTTTGTTTCCTCGGTCGCCTATTTCATTGGTTCGGATTTTCAAGGTTCGGCACAAAAAACGGTGGGGGTTTGTACACGCCTTATACACGACAAGTCGTCTATTTCATTGGTTTGGATTTTTCACAGTGGGACTCCCTTTTGTGAGGTCGGTACAAAACACAGTGGGAGTCTGTACATAGAGTAGAGGTGCTATACACACACCTATCCACGACGAGACGCCTATTTCGGATACCGTTACATAGCAATTCAGCCAGTACACATGCTGACCACGCCCCCTCAACATATGGAGTACTCTTGACGCCGTCCGCTGTGAAATCGGTTGTGAGAGTTGCAGCTTCCGAGCCTGACAGTTATGTCATTGGCCATGTGCAAGTCAAGAGGTCGTCCGAGACCGCGACGTCCAGTGGGATTGCCATCACCGACCAAACTCGTCCCCCGCTTGGGTTCTGCTACTGTTCATCGAAGGATTGGTCTCGATGGTGAAACGAAAGTTCTTTACGTAGACGCATCATTTCGCCTAACGCGACAGGTTGTTGGGAAGAGTCATTGTCAAGCTTCATGAGGCGCTTGAGCCACACACACACAAAAAGATTTACTCTCGCTGCAGAAGTTGTTGACGCGATCGCTAGCGACTCCTGAGGCTACAGGGCCGCCATAGCGCCCCAGACACACTGCGCATGCGTTGAGCGAACGTTTGCGTGCGATATATTCTGTTGATTCTATTTTCTCCCCGAGCTGTTGTTCCGCGAATGGTTCTCCCCCGGAGCCAGGCAACAAAACACCGGTGCTACGACGCCACATACAACGCTCTCGACTTCCTCCCATTGCACCCGTCAAAGCAACCATTTCTATCGCGCAAACATCTGGTGCGAGCATTCATGTATGCAATAGCCATATTTGTGTGTTCATTTTCCGCCAGCGGAGAACGCCATAGACGAACCCACTGGATCGAGAGCATCTCATCACCACGACATGGCGGACGAGTCGCCAGATTATAAGGTTCTATATCTGGAGGAACTGCGCAGGCGCGAACAGGCCGAGCAAGCCCAGGAAAAGGCCAGGCCAGCGGGGTCGTAGGCTGTGGCAATTTGGCCTTCAATTGATTGGTATTGCCCGACACTGAAGAAATATATGTAGCTTATAATCCGTTGGACCTACTCAAGAATCAATGTTTGAAAGGAGAGTTGCAAAAATCACAACTCGACAATGGCTAGCGAAGCCAGGTTCTCTACTACTTGGCCCTTACCGTTTGAGAACATCAACTCCTCCATACTTCCCGATTCTACACAATATGCACTTGTAACGAGATTCCAAATCAATAAGGGGTTACAAAGAGACCCCGAAGCATGTAGTCGAGAGCAGGGTGTACACACCATTCCTGGCACAAGCAGCTATTGCCCGGACGCCCAGAAATCCGATGCTGCATTTGGTGCGCCCCCTTCAAGGGCCCATGTCCTAACTGTACGTTTTCCCAATCAAAGCAAATGCAATGTATAGCTCATAGACCCAGCCCCTAGGCGGAATGAGAGGCATTTGATCTCTCTACCCGCAGGCTTTCGACATGGCTCAGCACAAGGCGGGTACGCCTCGTAAACAATTGAATCATCTATTTGGTAGTCAAGGATTTACAGTGCCGACTCTCGTAGATAGAACAATCTGACACCCACGAGGCTGGCATGCATAAGCGGCCCCGTAGACCTGTGCCCTAAGCCCGTGCCTGTACGTTGAGCAGTCTTGCAAGCCTCCGCATCGCTCATACTTAATATTATAATCCCACTCGCACCTTTAGAAAATACGACTCAACCCAGCACCGCATCAAGGAGAGCCGCTCTCCAAAATCGCCTACATCCTCGCACCAACTACGCCTCACCATACCAGCACCTCCGCTATATTCCCGCCGCCAATATTTGCCCCCCCAAGTCGAAGCCATTAGATACCTCTACGACCCCTCCTAAACTATAAGTATTCAACAGTCTGCTCCAGAGGCTTGTGGTGAGTGAAGAGTCGGCATCGGAGGCTCGGCTATGATAATACTAGTTAGCATACTAAAGCGCAGCATCATCGTCCTTGATAGCTGAATAATAAATAAATTTTGTTCATGATTCCGAGTTGTGATATCTTAGTTAGTTCTGCGTAGGGATGGGTACGCGTACCTTCTGTTGAACTTGCTTAGGCTGTAGACCCAGCAGTAGGTCATATACTCCCAGAGAGTATAAGTATATTCCTTCCGACGAAGTTGAAGAGTTGCCCATATAAGCTCTCTCTCTCTTCGTAGAATCACAAGAATAGAAAAATAGGCCGTACATTGAGCGAGCTCTTTCTACTCTGGGTGGTTCTGTTTACCAAACGTGATGCCGAGCACCCACCTGAGGGAGCGCACCGCACAAATCTCTATCCTCGAATTGGGATATGCGTATATATAATAAATAACTGGAAAGTCTAATATCAAAAACATAAAATCCAGCCTATGGTTCAAGACCTGGTGGTCGAGTGGTGGGAACGTACCGGACACATTTCAAAGGTAGGTCGTCCCCCCCCCCCCTTTTCCTTTCCTTCCCCTTCGCCCCTGCCCCAACAAAAAGAGAAGATTATTTTTTGCAGCTTTTTAATACAGCAGTATGATTCTCACGGGGATCATAAAGATTATGTGATTTTTTTTGGTTCTTGATCTCGCATGCTTGACATGCTGCACTCTCATTCATACTAGGGGTGAGAGAAATAAGCTACAAACAATTCTCTATACAAAAGCCGCAACACTCGACCAGCCAAGATAAAGAATCTCCTCTCTCTTTTTAACGACAAGCTAACATTTTCAAATCCGTCTCTGAATCAGACTCATCTACCATGTACCTGGCCCATGCATGCATGCTCTTGACCGGTCGTATGTACCGGAACGGCATCTAGAACAGCATCTAGAACCCCTCTTTCCGTGTCGGATAGACGTGTACAAGTGAGTGAACAAAGCGTGGACGTGCAACATGTCGCTGGCGAACCTTGAGTAGGTTAGAACGGGCCACGCGAATTATGCTCAGGGGACGGGTGGACCAGAGGCCATCCTATAGCGTCGAGAGCCATGCACGCCAAGGCTGCTACCTGATCTGATATCATCCCAACAACATCGGACACAGGAACGCATCTGCTTTCACGCCAAGTCACTTCGAGGCCGCGACATTGCGCCTACTACTGAATGTGCGAAAGACGCGTCCGTACCGTCGCCTACACAAACTGCAGACACTCTGAAGCACCGAATCGTCGAACACACTCCTGCACCATGCCAGACCAAGTGCGGCAATCATGGAGACAGGCAGTACCGTGATTTGTTATGCAGACATGTCGATAGAAGGGGATGACCATTGTGTATCACCAAGATGGAATGCTGAACAGGAAGAGAATGCGGAGGAAATATGAAACTCAAAGCTGAATGATCATCTAGAGCCTGAAGTTCGTCAATACATGATGAACACATGCAATAGCTTCAGCAGCCTGTCGACGCCAGTTAACCCGATCGTGCGAAATCTGACTGTTCCCCTTGACGCGTATTCTAGCTGAAGACCTCGTTCGTCTAAGCCATAACAGGTGAGCATCCTTGGGTGGGAGCCCAACGCATCTATGATGCGTTGCTCGATAACAAACCTGTTCCATTGCTCCCCGGCGGTATGCGGATATCTTAATACGGTCTTGTCATCAAGGAGGCCTATAAAGCTAGACGATCTGCAGGAGCGAGTCTGTCGTCTGAGAGGCAGGCGTGGCTGCTTATGTCAGCACTAGCCCGAACGGCCGACGCAGTTGTCCTCGACTTGATGGCGAGACGGATAGCTTTCGCATCCTCGGACGTCACAGACAAGTGGATATGCTGCGGAAGGCGAAGAACTCTGGCCAAAAGCGCGGGTGTGGTGTCGTCCTACCGCTGGCCAAGCTCTCGATGAGGCTTGAAGAAATGCCGATTCCCAATCCACGATACCTATATACAACCGTCTCTTCTTTTGCGCATCTGCATGGGTGAATCGGACTGTTGCTCTACGCGACAACTGGCGGCCAGCACCACCCGCGCACGGCGAGTACATCGCTGCCGTCGCCACACGACTGTTGACGGGGATGGTATTGATTGCAGTCGTTTCCCGGTTCTTCGTGGGTAGATTACATACCCCGCCTCTCCAGCTCACAGAAGAAAATCCCGCATCGTTCGAAGCGGCGCATTCCTCCACTTTTGGAGGCACGCAAGCCCATGCAATATCGTCCATGAGGACATCTTGGTGTTGAGCTTAAAGGGGTTAGCGTGAACCGTTACGCGGCTTCGACCGTTTGTGAGCCGAGGTACATGTCAACCATACTGCGAGCGCCCATCAGGTTAAGTCAATTAGCGTGACAACCATCTTAGTCGGCACGCATCCCATGTACAATCATAGGGAGGTGATACAATAACGCCTTATTTCTCCATTCGACCTCCCGATTCCATCTGCTACGTCCGCCCTACCGAGCACATGTTCCCGGGCTCTCAAACCCCAACCAAACTGCCTCGGATCCTACTCCAGAATGACTCCGTACGAAAAGGCCAATGCATGGCTCAATGCGATTAAGCAAGTGGAAGGCTACGATGTACGCTTTTTCCAATCTCCCCATGCCACTCACTATTGTTGAAGCCGCGTGAGCGTCGTATTGCAAGCAGCCCTTCCGAGGTCCAGAACCATCATGCTCGACCTTCGACTGAATGAAAGGCTGACAAATGCTTTTCCTAGTACCACGACGCTGCCCTCTTCAAGATATTGAAACTGGAATCAGCAACGCTTGAAGCAACAAAGCAAAACCCGAATGACGCGAAGACAATATTCTCGATGACGGTGCCACGGGAAATGTGTAACAGTGCGTCCCTACGAGCTTTGATCATCCGCATCACATCCAAGTATTTCTATCTATTATCTACTAACTTCTACTGCTTGCCTAGTGTCCGGCAGCCTCCACGGCGGCGCCGTCGCTCTCATCTTCGACATCTGCACTTCTACCGCGCTAAACGTGTGCTCGAAAGAGGGCTTCTGGGACACCGGCCACGTTTCCCGTACTTTGAATTGCACATATCTGCGCCCTATTCCATATGGGCAAAAGATGTGGATTGAAAGTGAGACGGTGCACTTGGGGAAGAGGTTGGCGACGTTGAGGGGGAGTATTAAGAATGAGGATGGTGAGTCTGTTTCATTTTTCATGTTTAGTTTGCAGGGTGAGGGTTTTTGAACGTTCGCTGACGATATTGGGACGGTGCAGGGAAGGTGTGTTATGTGTGCGAGCATCAGAAGGTTGCTGTTGGACCCGCTAGCCTATGACGGGTGCGCGAAGTAGTTGTGTGCCCTTTCGAGCTTCAAATTACGACGGACAATGTCAATATTAGAGGGACTACGACCTATTTCGAAAGAAGAAATTCTAGCAATGTCACGAGAATGCCGCCTAACCACGGCGCACTGCTGCCTCTTGCTCAACATATTCCACCCGTTTACTGTCAGGCCCATAACCACGGTTGTCCAACCACTAAAATTTTCTCCAAGCCCGCACTTACGCTGTCAAACCTTACTACATTTGTTTTGGCACCCCTTGAATTGTATAAAGCTCCGTAGACCAAGGCAAAAAGGAAGTGGAAAATGACCAGATTCCTTGGAGGGTTGACAGTGGAAGGACGATGGCGGGTGACAAGCAAGCGGGCGCGCCAAGACCGGGGAGCGGAGGTGAGTCTGATGCTTCGCATGCGACTGTAAACGCGACCTCGACCAGCTCCCACACAACGCCGCACTATGGATCTTGGCGAGGAAGGGAGCTCCCCGTGGGGAGGTAAGGCTCTTGCCGTCGCTGCCTGTCGAAATCGAACTGACACCGGCCCAGATGTGCGCTCGCAATCGAGCCCGTCCCATTCAGTCCCGCAGCGAGCCAAAGATGACGACGCTGGTACTACCGCAACACCCTCCCATGCACGTTATGCGGCTGCGCTGACCGTTCGCAGAAGCCCAAGACTCCTCCAAGGCGACCGGAAGCTCCGCTCCGAATCCGACCGCCTCCGCCGCATCGCGCTCTCCCGCTGGACGAGGGCCCCGACGACGACAACACGGCGCGCAGGCTACGAAACTCGAGGCTGTCGATGACCCTCTCGGGCCTTTGGGCGCCGCCGCGCTGCCGCCTTTGGAAGCTCCGCCGGCACCCCCGCAGAAGGAGCTCGCAGGCAGAGATGCGCGCCGGGCGCCTGGCGCGACGGCATCGTCTTTGCCCACGATGATGGACTCGGTGGACCTGGACGATGACGAGCAAGACATGCCCATAGCACGCGGCCCGCGACTGCCACCCCCAGTTCAGCCTCCCACCGCCGCGGCGCCCCAGCGACAGACTCAGCCGAGCCTGAGCATAGAGCAGGCAGCAAAGCCGACGTTTGCAATCCACGTTGGAGATCCGCACAAAGTTGGGGATTTGACGAGTTCACATACAGAATACTCGGTCATGACCAAGGTACCTACACACGCCAGGCAATGGCTAGGGGCCATGTACTAAACATCAGTCCAGACAACCTCGAAAGGCTACCGCAACCCCGAGTTCACCGTCTCGCGCCGTTACCGCGACTTCCTCTGGCTATACAATCAGCTGCACAACAACAATCCCGGCATCATCATCCCTCCGCCGCCGGATAAGCAGGCCGTGGGCCGATTCGATGCCGATTTCGTCGAGTCAAGACGTGCCGCATTAGAGCGCATGCTGAACAAGATCGGCGCGCACTCTACCCTACAACACGATCCCGATCTGAAGCTCTTCCTAGAAAGCGACGCCTTCAACGTCGACATCAAGCACAGAGAGCGCAAGGAGCTTGGGCTTAGCGAGAGCAAAGGTATGTTCGGTGGGATGCTGTCCGGAGGGACTGGCAAGTTCATCGAGCACGACGACGTAGGTTCCATTCTGCAGATCACAAGTGCAGTGCTAATCCAGGTAGTGGTTCCACGACCGAAAAGTATACCTGGACGCTCTGGAAGTCCAACTCAAGGGACTTTTGAAAGCCACCGACACCGTAGTCGCACAAAGGAAGGGTCTGGCAGAAGCTTGTGGCGAATTCTCGGCTGCTCTGCATGCGCTCTCCGCCGTGGAGCTCTCACTATCGCTTTCCGGCCCGCTGGATAGCTTGTCTGACATTCAGATCCGGATACGAGAACTCTACGAACGCCAAGCTCAGCAGGACGTGCTCACTCTGGGCATCGTAATCGACGAGTATATCCGCCTCATCGGGTCGGTAAAGACAGCGTTCCAGCAGCGACAGAAAGCGTACCACACGTGGCACACGGCCGAATCTGATCTCCAAAAACGTAAGGCGATTCAGGACAAACTTCTCAGGCAAGGGAGATCGCAGCAAGACCGGTTGAACCAACTGAGCGCGGATGTCGCGGATGCAGAGCGGAGAGTACACCAGTCGAGGCTGCTATTTGAGGACATGGGGCGTTTGATGAGAAGTGAGTTGGAAAGGTTTGAGAAGGAAAAGGTGGAGGATTTCAAGTCGGGTGTGGAGACTTTCTTGGAGAGCGCTGTGGAAGCGCAGAAGGAGGTCAGTACCGGCTAAGCGTTTGTCTTTTCACTTGCTAACACTGCTCAGCTCATCGAGATCTGGGAGACGTTCCTGATGCAACTTGACACCGAAGGAGATTCCTTTGTCCCGCCAGCCGGCATCGTTGCTTCGCCATCCTCGAAACATGATGCACCTTCTCGACCCCACTCGGACAATCAAGACTCGGAGACTTCGGATACGCGGGCGGCGGCGGAGGCGACGAGGGAAATTGAGGAGTGATTAGCTACTCATATTCTATTCAGTCCTGCAACATCTCTTGCTCAATCGAACCCGTTTTAAGCGTGACTGCTAGTGTGTCTTTGCAAGTGTGGTAGGCCGCTTAACCGAACGCCCTCTGAGCAATTTGCGTGACGAGTGAGGAATGAGTGAAGAACTAGGAGGGACTTGCAAGCCATTCTCTCATATGATTAGCAAGTTCACCGAGCCACACACCATCTCCTGGCTGGTTGATGGGGAAAACAGATAATTGCACTCTCGTTGTTGCTGCTCGTTCATATCAAGTAAATCGATGCACTGTCCGCAGCAGCAGCCTCTAGTTTTCTTGAGTGTACTAAAAAGAACTATAAATGCATCACATGACCACTTCAAGTCAAGTCAAGTCAAGTCAAGCCCAAACAAAGAACATGACGACGGCAGCGGCGGATGAATTTACATCAATTTACATTCCATTTCATTCCTCTCCCCTCCCCCTTCGTAGGCATGCAAATACCACTGACCACTGTTGTTGCTGCTGTTGTTGCTGTTGTTGTGCATATGAATATGAATATGAATATAAATATAAATATGAATCAGTCTTTGGTTTGGGGAAGTCTCTCACGTAGATTTAGATTGGAATGCCTATCCTATCCTATCCTCTCTATATAGCTTTTGTATAGCTTGGTTGTAGTTCGTCACGTACGTGGTTTACTTGTAGTTCGTCACGTGACTAGACTACTACTATTGTATTGTATCATATATGTATATGTGGTTGCGCGATGGATTCCTACTTGAGTAAATTGGTTTGATGGTGATGGGCTAGGGTACTTTTCTTTGGTTTGCTGTTTCTTGGTGGCGAGGTGCGCGTTGCGAGGTGCTCATGCCAGGGTAAACGTGGCCTGGGGCTGCTTGCTGGGCCGGGGAGGGGGAGAAGGAGGAAGGAGGAGGATCGGTCGGGCTCTGGAAAGTTGGGAGTCGCGTACAGGAATAAGAATAGCTGAGGTGGTTATATTTGTATTGGGGGGAAGCATGTTACCAGTCTCTCGTCTTCACTAGGCGTTCATCACTATCAGGTGTGTGTACAGCATATAATTTACCTCGATGCATTCAAATTAATTCTGTGGCTAGTTTTCATGGTTCCGAACCTCTCCTTCAGGCTAACAGCCATTGTACCAAATTAAGCCCCGCAAGGTATAACATATCCGAAATCGTTAATGCTCATTGTATGATGGATTTCCGTTTTTGAGATTTTTTGTCTCATTTTTGGATTTTTCTTGTCTCGTCTCTGTGTTTCTTGTCTCGTTGCTGTGTTTCTTGCCTCGTTTCTGTGTTTCTTGCCTCGTTTCTCTGTTTCTTGCCTCGTTCCTCGGTTTCTTGTCTCGTTCTTGTGTTTTCCTTGGCCCAGTCATGTTCAGTACACTGCTACTGTCATCCCTGTTAGCGTCTCTAGACGCTCCCCGACAGAGTCGGCGAACTGGTTAACGCCCCAATGCAGCATATTATCCACGGCAACGAAGAAGTCTTCCGCATCCTCCCGCACCCCTCCGTTGCAAGCTTTCATGATCTCCCTGTTGGACTTAGGCACACCATCTTCCATGCTCTTCCAGTGGACCCAAAGCTCATAGATAGGACCGTCGGTGTAGATGGAGAAAAAGAGCGGGGGTTGGTTCTCTGGAGATGCGTCGACCAGGTCATTCAAGTCATGTTGCATCTTAAGCGCAATAAGCGCAGAAGATGACCAAGGTGTCTTGGCTTCAAAGACAGCGAAGGGAAAGTGAAGTTTTGACACGGGTAGATCTGATGCCGTGGTCGGCCCCGGTTCCCCCCCAATTAGTTGACGAACCATCCGAAACCGGAGTTTTTGAAGGAAGAGCTCGGTCCTGGTAGTCTCCATCCGTGCACAGGAAATAGCCAAAGAAGTTAGGCGTATTGTGATGTCGGAGATGGGTGAATGTTCACCTTCGCTCTCCGGGAAAGGAGGAGGTATTGCACTTGGCTCTTGTAGTCTCATGGGTCGCGCACAATATGATGCAGTTAGAGCTATTGGGCACGTCGACGGGATGTGTAGGTCGCTGGAAGAGAGATGTCGACGTTCTGTCGGTGGGAGCGAAGCGCCATCAACGGCTTGTTCCCGGCCGCCAATAACGAGCTTGAACCGTGTACGTAAGTTCAAGTTGATACACGACGGCCGCCCTTCCGACTTCAGGTCCTCCGCCCAGTCCGATTTCTCACCGAGACACAGACTAGTTGACCTCATTTTTATGAGGAAAACGTAGAGGAGATAGAAAAAGTCGTCATCGTGAGCCGCTCTCAAGCCGCCATCCGCCACCCGAGCCATTTCTCGACACTGCCCGTGGAATTTTTGGGCAAGACCGTTGAGCTCGTCTCGGCGCTCTTGCGGGGGCCGTACGCGGATGATTGCATTGATGACTGCCATGACAGCGTCTGGGATATGCTGCGGCGGATCGGCGTAGATTGTCGCCTCAGACCGCTCGGACGGATCTGAAATTGCAATACCGGTAGAAAACATTGACGACGACCGCTTGACGCTTCTAGGCCGAGTAGGTGTCTGCAGCGCATGCAACAGCCTCAAGTTCTGCTCAGAGAGCTCTTGTCGTTTTGGTGGGTGTGCGTCTTCTGGCTCGTCTTCTGGCTCGTCTTGCCACTCTCGCTTGGCACGACGCTGAGGTGAACGGAGCTCTGCTTGCGTAATGGCGCCTGCCGGCCGAGTCGCCATGGCGATTTGAGTGAGGGGTTCGCGGTGGGCGTCGGTGTGCAAGGAAACTGGGCCGTGTTATGCTGCGCCGTCCTTTGTCGACGCGCCACCCGCCACCACTGTACGACGCCAGCCCCGAAGAATGCTACGCCGATCTGGTCTACTTCGGTGTAACAGATGACTGGACGAGATTTGCCCTTTCGGCTTTGTGCTGCAGCAGTCCAGGCTGGGAATGTGACATTAATTTACCCGTGCAACCACCGTAAAATGACGGGTTGAAGCAGAGCCACACAAATCCTGAACCCAAATGAGCATGGGAGGCAAAAGTGAGCATTACCGTTCGAGGTTGACATGCTCGCCATGAGCGAGGCGAAAAAGAGACAATTAGACGGCTCACCGACTCACTTGATCGGCTTCACTGAGCGCCGGCTTGCTGGCCTCCTCGGAGGCACGCTCGCGACATACGGTGGAAGCTCTCCCTTTCCACCGACGGTTGTCGGCTAGGAGAAGCATCCCACTACACTGCAAAGGGTGTTATCTGTTTTGGATTTGTGCAGTGGGAGTCTCTTTTGTAAGGTCCGCACGAACACGACAAATCGCGCCGTAGAGCTGTACGTAGTACCATCGATGGTGGGCGATGAGGTGATGTTTCGAACATTGAGCAATCACATGTACAGCCGAACCGCAGAGCGTTGGGAGACTCCAACAGCGGTAGCGAAGAGTTGTAAGTGGCATCATAGCCTAGTGCGCTAGTGATTGACGGGCTTGACAGCGGTCGCTCGAGTTTCCGTCACGGTTGAAGTTCCTCAGCACAGCACAGACAGGCGACGCCAGGCGTTTCTGGTAGGGCAGCGCGTTGGAGTTGAAGTGCAAGGAAAGTCATGTCATGTATTGTAAAAGGGTTGGATACAAGGAAAACGATAAACAACCATAACTCGAACAAGAGAAGATGTACCAACGCTACTAGTTCCCTAGCCCTCCTTCTCCCTGTCGACCCTTTCCAAACCTGTATGATCATGCCGCTACATTCGGCGCCGCTTCGACGCGACGATGATTGTGCTTTTTGCTCTTACTAGTCACAGAACTACCAGACGGTGGTTGGCGAGACCTTGCCGCCGTAGAAGGTCGTTTCATGCTTTGCAGTACTTGAACTGGAGTACTGCGCGGGTGCCACGCCCATCAACGGCGCCGCATTCAGCGTGGCCGTGAACGGTACAGACGTACGACTCCACATTCCAAGGAAGCATGATGAGCCGACGGTCCAGGCGTTCGGCAATATCGCCATCTATATACTTCCACCGTCATCCTAAAACCCGATGACGAAGAGTGGGTATATTCATGTCCTGGTTGTCAGCCACAAATGTGCTCCCCATGGAGATAAGCGCTGAGTTTGTTGCGGAAATGTCTCATGGCGGTTGTATCTATAAAGCCTATTAGGTACAGGAATACTAAGCTTGAACTTGGATCCCAAACTTGGAATAGTCTGCTTGACCATTGGCTGCCTATCGGTCCGTTTCAGACTGTCCGACGCCCCGGGTTTGAGAAAGATCTCGCCCCTAAAGCATTCTTCTACCTCCGGTCATCCAGCACCGTTCTCCGGCTCCTGCAAATCCGCGTTATGACTGAGTTCATCTGGCTATGGGCCAGGCAACCACGTTCCCGATGTACACGACCATTAAGCTCGGCGATATGTTCCGGACGTTCGTCGATCCGATCCGACAGGCTCGAGCCACTCGGAAACAAGGGTGTGGACAGACTCGGGGCGGTTTGAAGTGACAGGGTCGACAAAATCGCTGAGGAACGAGGCGCGTAGTCGCTTAGCAAACTCGAGCTTTGGCTGTTTTAGAGACTGTACGCTATCCTTCGTCAGTTGTCGGACTGAGTGGGGGAGCATGGTCATACCCTGTTCGTCTGCTCCACGCCAGGCCGTTGCGATTCTAGTGGAGTCCATCGTGCTCTCTCCGCCGGTAAGATCGAGCTCAAGTGTCGCGTCAAATCACCTTTTGGTACACTGTACAGACGCGTTTCCACTCAATGGAGACTGGTATCTGTGACCTGTCCCTGTACCTCATGAAATGGCATACTCTCTGCAACCGGGACGCCGATGTAGCATACCTGGACCCGTGCCTGCAAGAGTGTTTAGCAAAGCCCCTGATAGATTGACGTGAGATCGCGAGGCCGAGGCCGAGAAGCTCGGTGATTCATGACGAAAGGCACAATCCCCCGGCTCGCCGCCGCAACAAGCAATTCCATCAAAAACTGCACGGGAAGCTGACCTTTCCAGTCGTCTAGCGTGTCCCGGTCGGCGGTGAAGATCATCAAGTCGATGATGAGTTCGCGGAGTGAGTCTCGCTTCGGCGTGTGCTCGTACACGTAGCTGATGATGTCGTAGGGCAGCGCGTCGGGGACGGCAGCGAGCTTGCCGTAGAAGGCGTCGAGGGCCGCGTTGCGCAGCTTGGTTGCACAGCTTGGTGGTGGCGTACGCGGAGACGAAGTTGTAGATTTGGTAGATGTGCAGATACAACATTACTGCCGTGGAGGTGGCTGACTGCAGTCTGCCCGTGTACAGCTAGGACACGAAGATTACTATAGGCGATTCAGTAGCCTCGACGAGCGCAAAGAATAATCACTATAGAGCGCAAAGAATAATTACTATAGGCGATTCAGTATGCCACCCCAAGTTTCGAGGCAGCCTTAGGTGAAGCCCCAAAATCTTCCTTGTCGCTATCGCCTTCGCGCTGCTTATCTCCTATATTTGTCGCTTGCGACCACCCTTTACTAGTAGCTGCTGCTGTCTCGAGACGATGTGAGGGTACGTAATATCGTCATTTTAACGGAGTAGGGCCGGGGAGCTTGAGTCGGGAGAATGTCTATCGGGGCAACTGAAGCAGGCGCCTGCGATGCGAACGATGGCAGCAAAGAGTAGGAAGTAGACACAATGCGAACAATTGGCAAATGAAGAGAGCAAAGCGATATATAAGCGGTCCGAAGCCTACCTCCCGTCGACATCACACCACGCCAACATACAGGCAGAAGCGAAACCAGCATCCTCGCCTTGAATGCGGCTGCACCACGGTTCTAGACACGCCAGCCCCGGCACTTCGCCCGACGTTAGAAGTGCTTCTTATCGTCCTGCGAGAATCATGGATGCGATTCCGGATAACGACTCCATCCAGATTCGACAAAGGCTTCAAGCTCAAGCCGAAGTCACACTTCAAGAACCATTCTGTTGCTCTCTTCAGACGCTTTACGAGTTGTGCAAAGTGAAATCATTCGAGACAAAATCAACAAAGCGCAAAATATGGCATATGTGGAATCTCACTCAAGACAGGCCTGGATACAAAGATTTTGAAACCCATTGGAAGCGAGAGAGGTATAAGGACCTCGAGAATTACGAGCGGAGCGTGCTGTGAAAGACGCCAAGAAGGCAGAGAAAGAGGCGGAGAAAGAGGCTAAGAAGGCTCCAAAGCCGCGAACATTGTCGCGAGTGCTCCGATAGGGGCGGAAGAAGCTACCACGGGTAAGAAGAAACGCGGTCGGGAGCGTAAGGCTGCTGCGCCAGAGCAGGGCAAAAGTAGCACGGACGAGCGAAGCGCAAGTCGACGATGAGATTATCGTAAGACCATATAGCGCACCGGTGTCTTTATCGTACTTTCGATGTCCTGTGCTCGCCGTTGTGCTCCTTCACTGCGCCTTATCGTGTATTATGATGGTCATAGCCGTTACCGTGCCCGCGCCCCCCTGTGCGCTCCGTCCCTAGAGTCTTAATGCGCTGGAGTCCAAGGCGCGTGGCGCGCAAAGCGCAGATCGAGGAGGATGATGTTGTGCTAGAACTATGGAAAGCTTCTGGGGCGCGGATGTGGTAGCGGAGGGACCTAAACATGATCAGCATCACCTGCAGCTCGTAAGAAGCGAATGCACTCTCCTAGATAGATCTACCGCTAATCTGACGACGCGGGTGATGCTCCAGTATAGACGCCGCAACTGCCTGGCTTCGTCTCGCCTGGTTGTTGGGCCCTTCCCCGCTGACTCGAGCAGCATCGCACGAGACGTTGTCGACGGAGTGGTCGAGCGGCAGCCCACATGCGTTGAGATCGGAGCAGGTGTGTAACAAGATGCGAATGGTATGCCTCTGAAGGGAGCGGACTGGGGGTGCCTTCGTTCGGGGGTTAGGTGGCGATTTCGAATCGCCGCTCGCAGCGTCGGCGTCGGCCAGCGATGCGATTGCGCGGGCCCTAGGAACAGCGGTGGAGAGAAGCAGGACCGACGAGTGTATATGCATGTGTCGCATTGCAGGATGAGGATGAGGGCCTTGGTAGCAGTGTTCGATGCACGGACCGTGGGCACTTGGCATGCATCTGAACGCCTGTGACAAAAGATATAGCGCCTCTCTCCCAACCCACCTTTCCCAATTTCCTGGGCCAGAGCTCACCACAATTCCTGAACGGTTGATACATTTTGGTTACTAGATGCTTGCACTAGCTGTGTAACGAATGCTAGTACCTTTCCAGAAACGGCACATCAAACATTTCGGCCCGAATACCTTGAAACGCAAGAAGGTTGTTGGTTGCGTCATTGCCTGAAGCCTGGGTTCGCGTTAGCAAGGCCCGCCATCAGGCTAGAGAGAACATACCCGGGTCACGGATTAGCTACGAGGGCAACGGCCCGAGCTAGTTCTAGATTATTCGTATTATTTTGGTTGTTGTGGCCTAGTAGCATAGAGCTAGGTCCTGACAGCTACTAGTAGTTGCACAAAGCTAACGCTACATGAACGCGGTACGTTGCGTAAAGTGAAGAGTTGCAATCCGAACATACGGTTATACTCCTTAGGTAAAGAATTAATTCCGCTTAAGGTAGTCTTAGAAGGTATATAACGATAGGAGATAGACGTAGAGTGGAGCTCCGGGTCCTGTGGTTTCCCTATCCTACCCCTGTTCTCTGTTTCCCTATCCTACCCCTGTTCTTTGTTTCCCTATCTCACCTTCCGCATCTACTTTACCCTTCACAGACACACCTCTACTGTGTATAAATTCCTACTTGGGTTTGCACAGTGGGAGTTTCTTTTATACAAACCCAAATAAATTCTTCTAAAGGCCACCACCTCCGCCGCGCTCAACTCACCCATCATCCTCAATATGCCGCTAATTCTAGCCGAGGAACTAGACACTCTGACTGTCGAAGACATCCAGGAGTGGGATCGGTCTGAGGGCACTGCAACCGGCTTGTAAGTGCAGAGTTGTCCCTTGAGGCGCTCAAACCACCCTCAGCGTAGAGCTCTCAGACTAACACTGAATCGTCTTCAAGATATCTCCAAATTATAGATACGCCTAACCTAACGGATGAGCGGTTGGATCGGCTCAAGTAAGTCCTGGTTTGATATACCGAGAATCCTACTGACGGTTCATGGAGATGCCTCGTGCGTGACAGGGATCAACCGCCGAAGACCCGTGCAGTGGATGCAGATGAGCTTGTTGCGAAATTGCAGTGAGTGAGATGCACGCTCAATAGTAGTCTTATTACAGCGCTAACGGCTCAACCAACGCAGGCAGATTTCCCCACGCCGCTCCCCTGCCTCGAGCGATACAGCTAGCACTCCTGTAACCGTTGGAGGTGAATCCGCATCCGAACTAACAGATGAAGGGTATAGTGAGGGCATGTAGGCCATGACTGACGAGAAGCACAAGCAATTGAAGGACACGGGCGGCAGACCTTCTCGCGCGATAAACTCCGATCTCGGTCCCTGTCCCACTGGTAGATCGGAGAGTATCCATGTTCGCAACCATTGGTATAATGAAATGTATTCAGTTCAAGGAGGAACTCACTCAATGGCTAGACTTCCGGTGCTACCAGTTCAAAAACCGAGAGGATTCGGAGATATTCAACAAGTACACAGAATCCGTCCATAAATACCGAGAGAAGAAAGCAATCGACTGGGTCGTAGAGCTGCAGCTGGACCGGCAGACGAAGCTAGACGAATGGCGGGAATACTACATCTACGAGCATCGGAAACGACGTCCCCCTCTAGAGAGGGAGCTGGAGCGAGCGGAACGAGAGCAAGAGCTAAGAAAGGAGAAGATGAAAAGCTGAGCGGAATGGATCAGTAGGGGTTCCTTCAACTGCGTGGGAGGGGCGGTGGAGCGATCTGATAGAGTATGAAACGAAGATATCACACGCACAAAAGAAAGTGGATATGGCACAGAAGAGATTGGAAGTGGTAAGAGTCGAAGAGTCACTCTCGGATGGAGAAAGGGAAATCATGATCATACAGGCGGAGAAAGCACTCGAATCGGCGCAGAAGAGTTTGGAGGGAGAGAAATCGGATGAGTTAGACCAACTGAACAAGGAAATTGAAGGAGATCGCGCGCAACACGAGCTGGCGTGTAGTCAGAGGAAAGTGAATTCGGCCAACATGCGTCTAGAACGGTTGGACACTCTACTGGAGTGGATCGCCGGACAGTTTGCCGAAATCGCTACGGAGTACGCCTTATCTAGTTGGGAGAGCCGACACAACCGCGATATACTGGAAGGATGGGAGAAGTACTACATCTGCATGCGCGAGATGGTCCGAGCGACGCAAGACAGAGCCGAGCAGGTACAAGAAGACATGCAGAGTCGGATAAGAAAGCACGACCCTCACCTTCTTCAGTGGGAAAAGGATTGTGTAAAACGTAAGGAGGAAGAGTTCAAGGCTCTATGGGGGTGGATTCAGCGAGAGTTTCCAGAAATCGCTGCGAAATATGCGCGATCCAGTCGAGACAACCAGTCGAACGGCGACCACCAAGGCGAGGACCAGGCTCTCCTACCGTCTTCGAAGCCATCGCCGAATGAATCAGCGCATAAAGCTTCTCGGTCAAATCGGGGAAACAGCACTCAGCACAAAGGCCGATCTGCCAGGGAGCAGTCACCGCTCAGTCAGGTCCAACCTTCAAGAGTATCCAAGCCCATCCAGAGGAGAAGACGTCCACTCAATGGAACCCTGAACGCGGCTCGCCATGCAGTGTGGCCTCCTGGGGTCATGCGAATGATGTAGAGCAAGCAAAAGAACAGGGAGCATGTGACCCGGCGCCTACCTTGGTTTGTACAAGGGAAAAATCTTCTCAGCGTTGTCCAGATGGTACCCTACGTCGAAGTGCGCGCATATTGGAGCGTATGGAGAAGCTACAATCACTAGAATCCGATCAAACCGGCTCAGTCTAACACAACGCCAGACGAAAGACGACACGACACACGACTACCCATACAAACGCGGCATACTCCGGGATACCAGAAGGAATCATGAAGACAAGGCGTTGGAACGGAGCGTCCAAGAAGGGGAGGAATGTTTAACATCATACGCTTCCCGAGAACGTTCGCAGCGGTCCCCTCGGTGCTACGCATTCCAAGGCAACCCCAGCTACGATATGCGCTGATGTTCTGCTATGGGGTTGGTAGTGAGATTGACGGAGCTGAATTCATCGCGGCTTACATAGAATTGAGGTTATCAGTGTCTTAATAATAACTTCATTGCTCGATAGAACTATTAGATTAGGAAACCTGCTTCTGGATAAAAATTTCGACATCAATCTCTGCGACTTCACTGCATTTACTGAATTGCTGATGGAAAGTACACTCCAATTGACTACCGACGATGAAATAGGACGTCCCTCTCGAGCGAACCCCGCGATAGCATTTCATCCCTACCGACAACAACTCAACAGCTGGAAGATGGTTACACAGAGGTTAGAGACCTGACAGCCTACAGGGGCCGATCGATCGGAGAAGGCCTAGCTTGGGATTTGAATAATCCAGTCCTCTAATTATGTGCGGTATAGCGGCGCTGGAGAGGTCGTGACAAGACGGACACAGATCGGGCCTGTAGCCTCCTGCAGCCTGGCTTGTAACACGTTTAAATGGGGTTTAGCGCAGAATGACGTAAGACCTTAAAATGCCGCAGCACCGCCCAGCGCCTATCCATCGCACGAGCAACCACCTGTCCCTCGCAGCACCACCTGTCCGCCGCAGTACCGCCGATCTGTCACAGCGCCGCCTATCTGTCGCAGCACCGCCCAGCAACAATGCCGCCACACCCTCAGCTCAAGCTGTTGTGTGAAACATGCGGCCGGTATATGAACCGTGAATCCTACCGAGATTGTAACAATTGCCGGTCTTTGCTTTGTAGCAAGTGCAGGGCCCGCTTAGCTTCGCATTCCGAGGACGGAAGTAAAAAATGCTGTAACGAATGTCAGACCAGGAATCGCCAACAATCCAAGGCCCGGTCGGCCAAAGCCCGAACGAAAGCCACGGAGCTAGGCCCAGACTGGAAAACGTGCAGTAGATGTTACTTGGTCATAAAGATAGCAAGTCAGTGCTCTTGTAGCGCTAGCCGTACACAGCCCACAAGGGAGAATCAGCCAACAGAGGGGAATCAGCCGACTGCTACGAATAGAGCGCGCTGGACACTGGGGAAACAAATGCGAGAACCGTTCCGTCGATCTATTGAGTCGATTTGCCAAGAGATCTCTGAGATTCTTCGTCCGGAGCATGCGAATACAACAGACGCAGACGCAGACGCAGACGCAGACGCAGACGCAGACACGGTCTCAGACTCCTGGAACTTCTTGACGTATGGCTACGCAGAGCTCGCTCGTCATTGTGATCCAAATGGGGATGGTAGAGACGGCCTATTTGCGAAGAGAGACGACCTATTTGCAAAGATAGCAACCCTTGGACCAGAGTATCTCGGAGGTGGCTATGGCAATCTACTACCTGGTGACGCCGAGATGAATTCCGCCGACGAAGCGACAGACTGTAGCGTACTTGCCATATCAAACGAACAGTTACGGGGCCTGAGATGCTCGGGAAAGGAACTTCCTGATAGCATTAGTGTTTTACTTATCCCAGCTAGTCCCATAGAGGCCGTGGATGATACTTTCGGCCTGTTTCGGTCCCAGTTGGCGGACCGTAAATCTACAGAGGTAGAGTACCAGCAATACGACCGATCGATCAGTGGCCTAACCGGTACCATGACAGTGGAGGAATTCCTGGATCGCATTGAGGAACGAGAGAAGAATCCTGATCTTCGGCGCCTGCTCGCTGCTGGGGTAGAGCCTGTGAACGTATTGAGTCTGTCTGGCCAAATCATTGGTTCAGCGTTCAAAGACCCTGAGGCGATCAGTCTCCTCCGCTACCGCCTCTTATCTCTTCTTGCCCACAAACCTAGCAATCCTCTGTCCGAGCAGCCCAACCCTGGCAAGGAAAGCGTTCGACCTGCCCAGTTGGTGGATCTCGAGGCCTGTCTGAAGTTCCTCCTCTTCGGCGAGAGAGGCTCTTTCTCAGGCTACCACATGGACATTCTAAACGGGACCTGGGTCCAATGCAAGACGGGGCTAAAGTTGTGGCTTATTTATTGCGGCAAGTGGGACGAAGCTGTTCGTTGTAGCTATGGGAAAATGGGTCCCGAATGGAAGCCCGCCAAAGGTTCAGTCAAAGGGATCTTACTACGACCCGGCGACACGCTCATCATGCGACCTGGATATCCTGTTGTTCACGCGGTACTCACTATCGAGGATTCGTTTATGACAGGAGGCATGGTATGGTCAGAGAGCCGTATCGCCAATATCATGACGAACCTCGAATTCATCATAAGAAACATGGAGGGGACAAACGAGCTCGCACCAAGGCAATTACCACAATTTCTCGACCGGCTTGAGGCGCATGTCAAGAACCACTTGACGTCAGCCACCAGCGCAGCGTCTCATTTCGCATATCTACCCTCAGATTTGGAATGCGTGCGGAGCCTTATATCCTGGTTGAAGAAGTCGAACGCGTTTCATTGCACATGCAGTAACAATTGTCCTGAAAGGAGAGATAAGCAGGGCCAGATGTGTACGAAATGCCCGTGTAAGAGGGATGGTCCGGGCTTAGTGCATACTCCCGGCTGTACAGTGTGGTGCCACGGAGGGAAGAAGTTCACTGGGAGTGGACATTGTAGGAAGCAAGGTCCCAGATCCACTGCATAGGATATCCCATACGGATTTGAACGTACAACGTAGATAAAGCTAGTCTTCCTCGCGAGCATCGGATATAACTAGAGTGCGGCAGTATAGCGAAATGACTAGACTAAATATGAAAGTAATTACAGCGAAGAGCGTGTGTGTGCATGTGTGGAGGGCGATCAATCCCTTTCTAGAGGCAAGGTGTTTGGTACTGCAGTATAGTGTAGCATCTATCGTAGCATGCCCGCTGTTTGGTATTCGATTCGCGTAGGGCATGATGCCGTTCTAAGCCATATAGGATTATTCAAGACGGGCGTCGGCTTCTGTTTGAGTGGGCCGTTACTTCGCGCTTAGCGCACCGGCGACGGCGAAGACGCGTTTGCGGAACGGGGCACTCCGATGTTCATATGGACGTGTTGCATACAACGGCGCAGTCGGGCAACGCGGAATGCGACCGGTGGAGCTCGTTTGACCACGAAGACGACATCGCGACATTTATCCCGGCCGAGTACATGAGGGCTCGCTAAAAACTTACCTGATATGGGAAAGTTGATGTAGTAGTGTTGATTGCAACCGCAACGGGCGCGCGACTATTGGTACGCCGTTGCGCGGTATAAGCCTGTTCGGTACTAAGGTTTAGACTACCGTCATATTGGCTTTAGAAGAGTTAGAGGCGTACAAGGGGGTTATATTTTCCGCTAAGCTCATTAGTCGCCAATTACTTATCTGGGATACTATTCGGTACGCTACGCCAGATGGACGGCTCCAACGGCCAGGGCCAGGGTCAGGGCTAGGGGTAAAGCGAGATGAAGTTGACGGTCCCACGGCACCTTACGACCACCAGAAATTTCTAGAGGTACTAGATCGCTTAATAAGGTTAGCTATAGGTCATATAAGCGCTAATAGGGGTTTTAAATTAGCTTATTTTATATTATTTCTAATTGAACTAGAAGCGCCGTTAGAACCTTGTTTTTACCGAACACGCCGTCAGTTTCAACTTCAGATCGATTATTAAGCGTTCTAGCGCCTCCAGAGGCCCGTACCGAACAGGCCCTTGATTCGGGGGAACAGTTGAAACTTCTCGGTTTCTCTGGCGACTAGGGAATTATATATCAACCGGAATATCCATCACGTTTCAATTACGTCCAGTTCCTGTTCGGCCTATTCTCCAACAGAGGTGAGGTCGCAATCTCCTTTTTGACCGACGGACATGGGTGGAAGATTCGCGCTGTATCTCTAGCCAAAGGGGCAATTCATTTGTGGCCACAACTGAAAAGTCATGGTTGGATGGATGCGAGTTATTGGTAATACGCGGTGACGATTTGGTAACTAGCCTGGTTTCCGGCGTGAATACGCTTTAAATACGGCCTCGGAGGCTCTGCCTGTTGAGCGCTAAATGCCGATCATATGAGCTCTCCGAGAGGATCCGTGCTCGTAATGGCTTCTCGGGCGTGGAACCTCAAACTACTTGAACCGCTTCTTCTTCCTTCTTTCGCGCTGCTGGGACTCGTTCGAGGCGGCAGTAGCTGTAGCGGCCATGGCATCGTCTTTTAATAATTCCCGTCTCCCTCAAGCGCACCCGTTTTCTCAGTCACATTCTATAGTGGGCCTCCCTAAAGCGAAGCCACGCTCTCGAACTTATTCCCGGCCGGATGATTGCTCTTCCCATGGCCAAGGGGAAAGCGTTGGGTACGAGCAAAGCGGACATTCTAACAAATTTTCCATTAAGAGGGATGATGACTCGAATTAGCACACCACTGCTGAGGGTAGCAGTCAAGGTAAGTATCCAGCTGCAATTGGCACAATGGCTCACCCACATTGTTTCTTACATCGCGTAGAGGATACAATCGTCGACGACCACCAGACCGTAGCAGAAACTAGTAGCGACAACGAGGAGGAGAGCCGCACACTGAAACATGTCACGAGCGCTCTGCTGAACGAGGACTTGGGTACATCCGCCCTAGAGTGGCCAGAGTTGGACTCCATCAGCAGCCGCGATCTCCTGAAAGCTACTCTCCTGAGCGTAGGCAGCAGCGACGACGACGGCACATTAAGCGACAAGTATAAATACCTTCAACCAGCCAATACTAATGGCCACAGGTGACCTCGAATGTTGAACATCAACAACGAACCATCCCCGTTGCGAAGCAGGCTACTCTCCAGTGGTCCCTCAGTCTCAAAAGCTACGCAAAGCGGCTGTGATCGATACGACGGCATCAGCGATCGGAGCGATAAAAGGAGCCGTCACTATCGAACCAACGGGCGACCGAAGTCATCAGGCTAGCTCACACACCAGATCAGATCACATGACTGCTCCTGGCTGCTACGCCTCATTCTGTTCTATATAAGCTGCTCTCATACAGAGCTTTCACAATCAACCGCAGTTTTCACTTCTTTCCCTCACAGTGATTCACTCTGAACCCTCACTGTAATAGAAGTCGAGCAAGCGGGATCTCGACCGTGTTCGGTTTCCATCGAATACCCAGAATCTTTCCACTCCGCTAGAACCAGGGTCAAGGCCTTCTAAAAAGCGTAGCTCTAGGCACACCAGACAGCATCAACCAGCCGTTGCTACCCACCCACTTTCAACTGATAAGGCGTTCTTTACAGCTCTCTTTTATGGCACCACAAGAACACTTCCTATCAGCCAAGCAGCTAAACTTCTAAATAATACTGTACGCCATCCAAAAGAGCTCAGAGATATCACTGTTAAGCGTCTCAAACCAGATATATAGTTCATGACGTATTTTACGTATTATTCTTCCGCTATGACCGACCTCTTTGGCTTACCAGCAACGAGCGATGGCGACGAGGACGACAAGCACGACGGACATCTAAGTGACAATGACAAGCCCCCGGGCTTTAAAACGGCTTACGAAGAAACTCCCGTTCTCAACAAATCCAGAAACGAGCCGTTAAGGCAAGAAAGCGAAGACCATAAATCGACCGAACGGCCAAAGAAGCATTTACGAACTTAAACCCCTCTTTGACCGAGGCCTCACGAGTGGAGTAAGAAAAGAAAGCGATCTTCAGAAGACGAAGTTCCATCCTCCTGCACTTCGCCTGCGCCGTCCTCCAAGCGAGTGCGAGCGTCTGCAATCCAGTTTAGAAGATCGGGCTGAGATCCGGAGGGAGCTATAGAAAGAATTTACAAGCGAGCTGGCAGCCCCCACCAACCTTGTACACCTTTTGCAGCTATGTAGATGGTCAATGCATCAACGCGAGGGCAACATTTGATTCCCAGGTGAATAATCTCGTTCGTTTTCCATCGTGCACGATTCATGCTCGCCAAATATGTGTAAGTAGTAGCAGTTAGTAGACCAATATCTAGAGGGCCAGACAAGGAGAGCGCATATCACACATGTGGACATCTTATATACGAATGGCCGTGCTGTGGCTGTGCACAATGATTGTCGCCCGCGAAATGGCGATATTCTAGCCTCGTAAAAGGCTTATTTATGCGCTAGCACATACGATCGCAAGGAAATGATCGGAATGGCTGAAGAAATAAATTCAAGCTAGCTACCAAAGGGAATGTGACCCGGTTTAGTTCTACTCTTTTTTTTTGTTGATATCAGCCGAATTGCTAAGCTATCCTGTTTGGTGCCCAGGGGGAAGAGGTAGGGCGGTTCTGTAATACGATCTGTTCCTTCTGTTGACCAGCACTGATTTCCTTGTAACAAGGCGATATCCTTTTTCCAAATTCTGTTAACGAGAGTCTGTGTGTGCTAGAGATTGAAGAGGTTGTTAGAGATCTCCTAGCACTAGATTCTAACCGGTGGATAGTATATCAACCCCTCTTCGAATTGATATACTTGGTGATGGGTAAGGAAATCGAACCCTTGATCTCTGAGAACGAAACGCGCAATCGGCCATCTGCGCCAAGGTACCCTGCGATCAGAGCGACGAAGAACCGGAAGGAGGTTTGCCAGGCCTCCAGCCCTATGCGGAACTTCTTCTTTCTTCACGATGATCCTAAGGTACTTCTGAAGGATCGTGCGTTGATCCGAGATTCCTAACGCGCTCCACCCGCTGCGCAGCCCCACCTAGTTCTACCTAGGTATCACCTCTCCCATCAACACGGACCCCTCCCATCGATACTGTACAACCCCACCACTTGAGCAATTCATTACTTTTTATCTAGCCAAGCTCGTCGCACATACATTCTTATATGGGAGGCAGACAGGCCCAGGTCGTGCCTAACAAAAGGCGTTTTGTAGAGGCTACACGTATTCCCGTTGGAAAATAGTTCGTCATACTCATCTCCACAGCTAGGATAACTACCGCACCCATTGCACCGTTACAGCTCCAAATGCCGTGTCGCACGAGGTGCAGGCTTCGCAGACTCGGTCGCACATGGTTGCGCTTTTTCGCGGAGAAGAATATGCTTGCGACAGAATGTGGTAAGATAAGGGATGCGATTCTCAAGAGAAGCCAAGCGAGGCTTGAAATTCTCCCTGGCGCGTCATGCCGGATGAAACCGCACATGTGTCTGTATCACTCGTTTATTACCGTACCGTACGGCGCGGCACGGCATAACCGACGCTCCCTTCCAGTGAAACATGGCACGAGCAATGCCCCTCCTGTGTCCAGCTATCAAGCAGTTGCAGGAGGTATAGTGTTGGACAAGTATGAAGGGGCCCGAGTGGATTTGGATGTCACCTACTGCTAGATCTGCGGACGCTGGTCTTGAAACATCCCTTGCAACTCATCAAATTCACACGTACAGTCATGAGAGTCCCGGGAAGGTTACTCGCTTCTCGCACTACATCGATTCGCTCCTGAGAGAAGAAAGGTTGCAATTCCTCTTTCATCGCATGCGGAGTGCTGCTTAGCCTGGAACCAACCCTTGCTTCCTTCGGTATTGGACACATTACTGGGTGGTGGCGAAGTGAAAGGGGACGCGCAAGTAACACCTGCATTGATAACAACCTACCTTCTATGTTTCCTGTGTACCCACAAGAGAACCCTCCCACAGCATCGAAATGCAACCAAATGCACCTCGTGCTTAGCCAACATGTTCCAACAAAGCTCCCGCGACTCCCGCGACTCTAACGACTCCCTCGTCAAGAACCTATGCGACAGCAAGCCAATTACCAATCCTCTCGTCAAATCAGCCTTCCTCAAGGTCGATTGCGGCCGTACGCCCCGAGAGACCCGTAAAAGATAGCCCACAGCGGCTTAGCCACCAGGCTACTCGACGCTCCACATTCGCATGCCAAAGCGGACGAGTCGCAGCTGCCGTTCTTGCTCCCAAAACCGGGAAGTGTCTGATCGGTCTCTCCGTGACACATCAATATGATCGAATATGAGGGTTGCGAGATGGTTGATGTCATGGCTGCTTGTTGCGGAAATGGGGCTGATCTAGTCCAACGAACCTCGCTCTGGCATTTCCACAGATAAATAGAGGACCAACTTCATCCTTGACATTCCGCACGGCTGGCGAAGGTGTATCGCCTTCTTCATCACTCGGCGTACGCGCCCCTTGCTTCAAGTGTCCGTTTCAAACGCTACTTTATACCTCCAGCGCTTTGCCCACTTCGCTGCCACTCATCAGCTTGCAGTTGTATTTGTTCTGGATTTGCACGGTGGGAGAATCTTTTGGAAGGTCCGAACGAAACACGGCGGGAGTGTGTGCACGATGGGGTTGTCTATTCCTCTCCGGATCAAGATGGAAAATCTAGGCTAACACTCATCCCAGAGGTCATTTACAATCGCCGAACGTCATCTCTGGGCCTTCAGGCGTTGGCAAAAGGACGCTCACTCATAAGTTCTTGGACGCACATCCCGGCAAATACGCCTTCCCTGTAGCCCACACGACGCGCCAGCCGGAGCTAGGTGAAGTTGAGGGCGTAGACTACTTCTTTGTCTCTCCTTCTACCTTCTCCTCCCTCATCTCCCAAGACGCCTTCGTGGAATACACACTGGTCGACGGCAACTACTATGGCACAAGCGCACAGGCTGTCGCGAATAGGAGGTCAATCGTGGATAGGATGCCAAGAAGAGAAATTTTTGTGGTGAACGTTGAGATGGAGGGCCTTAAGCGGGTAAAAGCGGCCATTGATGGTGGCCGCTACATCTTCATCAAGCCACCCAGCCGCGAAACGCTTGAGGCGCGGCTCAGGAGTCGCGGCACTGAGAAAGAGGAAGACATTCAGAAGAGCTTGGCGCGGGCTAAACTTGAGCTTGAGTACGCCGACACGCCGGGTGTGTATAATAAGATTATTGTCAACGGAGATCTTGAGGAGGCATTTGCAGAGCTTGACGAGTTCGCCTACAAGGACGCATTGGGGAAACCATCGCCGCCGGGTAACCCAGCACCTCCTGTGCCCAAAGGCGTCGGCACCTGGTATCGAATAGACAGAAAGGCAAAGAAAGTATATCGTCGTTTTAGTTGGAAATTGTCTCTACTCTTCGGTGATGGCGTGACGCGTCTGCTCACCAGTCTTCCATTCATCACAGTCGGAGTTTACATGTTCCGAGCGTCTGCAAGGAAGAAGGAAGGCAGGGAAAGGTTCCGCAAAGCCACAATCCTGACAGCCACTCGAAGCCGGCGATGGCCTCAGTCGCGCGGGTGCTGAACGAAGTGCATATTGTGGGAGAAACATCAACAGGAGGAGAAAGCGCACTGGCAGCAGCCCAATCCGACGCACTAGCTTGGCGATGCGGTCGACACAACTGTGATTGCGCCCTCGGCCGCTCCCTTGGTCCGGAACGCTTGTTAACATCTGCCGCGCTCGACGTGCGTCATCCAGCGTGGGATTTTCTGGTTGGGGCACCCACCAATGCACATAGTCATTGCACCTCCCAAAATCTGGCGGGCCTGCAGACGCTCGATGCATGCACTGCCCCAGCTGACCCACACGGGCGTTCCGTGTTGCCGGCGTCGAGAGCTGGCCACGGGGCGTGCTGTTGCAGGCAATGCGCTTGGGTATAAGATGGCTAACGTAGCTCGTCTACCATTTGAACGGACAGCGTATCTTATCATGATTGCAACTGGCAAGCACGTGTGAACGCCAATAGCATCACCGCAAATGGATCAACTGCACAGCAACCCCGAAGCACACTGTCCCGAGTGGCACGGTGGTGCAGTGTAAGAATGTCGGACAATTACTCCTTTGGAACAAGCCTTGTGCGCGGCGGAATAGTCTTCCTATTCAACCGACTCCTCCACCCTTTGCAAGTCGACCATTATTCTAGCAACATCGTCGTATTTTCCCATCCAGCAATCCCGAATAACGTCTCCAGCTGAAAGCTCCCCCAATGGTGGAAACTCATGTTCCTTGAATCTCCTTTGTATCTCATCTTCATCGGTATCGGGGTCGGGGAAGGGCGGTTCGCCAGTGAGAATAAAGAACAGGGCTGTTCCCAGTGCAAATATGTTAGTCTTGTGGCTATGGTAGTTGTAAACTGGACGTGGCATTGATGACCTGTTTCCCTCAGTTACCCCACCGTCAAGGGCGACGGTGCCATTGGGGTGTAAGATTTTGCCCTGGAAATCGCAGAGCTTGATTGACAAGTCTTGATCAAGAAGGCGGTTGCTTTTGCTTACATCGCACTGAATGATATTCTTTGTGTGAATGTAAGCGAGACCGTCTGCAGCTTGTCGTCCCCATATCAGCCTCTGCTTTACTGAAGTGTGGGCGTGGGTTTGAAGATAGCGCTCGACGGATCCGTATGGTAGATACTCTAGCAGAAGGCTATCATCGTGCTTCCCCTTAAGCTGAATTATCCTGGGATGGTTGCCTAGTATTCTGAGCATCTGCTCTTCAGCTTGGAGGCCTTTTACAGCAACTTTTCTGACACAGCACCGAAACCTTTGAGCGTCAGGCGGGTATATGATACTCTCTTCTCGTGGCTCAAGGGGAAGCTTGGGGACGGTGGTGTCGTTTAGCAGGGCAATGTAGCGAGATGCGCCGGCGGCAATAGTGGAGCGGATTCATTCGCAGAGCAGCACGTTCGTGTAGAGAGAGGGCGGCAGCGCGCTCGAGAACAGGGCGGCCAGCGTACAGAGAGGGCGTCAATGCGGTCTCCCACAAGTCGCGCCTTGCCGGCAGCCTGATTGATGCGTCGAGGGGCCGCAGGTGGGTAGATCGGACGCGTTATTGGAGAGGCTCGGCGGCGGCGGGGTCTCAGCTACATGTCTACGCGGTCAGAGGGCGGCTTTACTAAAGTTCAGTTAAAGGGGTAGGCAGACAAACCTGTGGGGCTTAGCTCAGGAACAGCGGTAGCGATGAGTTAGCACACCCACACTACCGCCCACAGTAATCGATCGTAAGATACCGACGAGGTAATGTTTCGAATATCGAATATTGAGGCGACGAGTAATAACATGTACTGCCGAACTATAGAGCGTTGAGAGACCAATAACGGTAGCCATGAGTTGGCATACCCACACTACCGCCCATAGTATAAAAATTGCCTGCGATGATACAGGTATCCCATCCACATCCATCTCTTATCCTCAGCCAGCTTCCTCACACATCATGTCTTCGCCAACAATCGTTCGCCTGGTCCTTCAGAAGGACAGTGAACTGTCTTCCAAGACATACCTTGCTCTTAACTCGGCATCCCCTACTGCCAGATCCACTGGGTGCCATCCCACCGCCTATATCTACGCGCGTTCTCGTCCCAGATCCAGCCGGTAGCAGCAGCGGCAGTAGGAGTAGCGGCAGTAGGAGTAGCGGCAGTAGGAGTAGCGGCAGTAGGAGTAGCGGCAGTAGGAGTAGCGGCAGTAGGAGTCGGCTTTCGCCACGTGTACGTCCGGCGGAGGAGAAGTTCAAGGCTGCGGCTTCCTCGGTCGTTTTCAATACGCCCGAGGTTCCAGTCCTTTCTCCTGGACACGGTTGTTGAGCCGGAACATGCCTCCCTTTGCGCCATTCCAAGTCGGGGAAACACCGGGCATCTGATTTGGAGAATTCCAGCTTGCTGTTGCTGTTGATTTTGCGGGCGGACTGAAATAGACGCCTCATTATAACTAAGTTGCTTCAGAACAAGCAACCCCATCCCGCCAGTCCTAGGATTCTGCGGCTCTCCATGCTGGCCCAGTGATTCTTGCTAAAGTCAACGTTGCCGTCTTCATCAGGAATCTCTCCGAGAGTGTATGTATCGACGTGGAGGCGCGTGACAACCCACTCTAGGAAGCTGCTATAATTCGAATTCTCGCGAAATTGTGGCTAGGGTGTGATGAGATGTCGTGTTCGTAATTCAACGGAGGGTGGTGATGGTGGTTTTGAACTGAGACGGGGAATTAGGCAGCTACTTATACTGTAAGTCGGAACGTAATATGACTAATAAGGCTTGGGTCGTCACAGTTGCCCGAACCGCAGTTGCCCGAACCGCAGTTGCCCGAACCGCAGGTGCCCGAACCGTAGGCGCCTGAACCGCAATCGCCTAACCCACAGTTGCAAGCATGGAAGCTGTATTACCCCTTGAAGGTATACAGGATACGCGATCCCTTGAAGGTATACAGGATACACGATCCCTTGAAGGTGTGCAGAATACGTGATCCCTTGAAGGTGTGCAGGATACGTGATCCAGCAGAGGAGCTGCTGTGGGAGCCTAAAAGTAAAACTAGCGCGCCACTCTCGGCGTTTAGTTTAGTTTTGCCGGGGTGCGCAACTTCGCATTTGACCAGGCACCTTACCACGCCTCGCATCAGAAACCACTCTCTACTGCACTGTCCTTCTCCACAGACCTAACGACATAGCCTTAAACAGATGACTACACCTCAACTACCTTCGCGCGAGGAGGTTGTAGCGGAATGTGAAAGAGTAGGATACAAGACGAATGGCTTCGCGTACAACAGCCAGATTTGGATCAAATATGGCCTCGGGGTCTCGCTGGGCGAAGCGAAAATACAGAAATTCGTACATACTTTAGCTGATCGACGTATCGTTTATACTCCCGATGTATACGACTCCTTTCGCTTCAAGCCGCCTAATGGGCCGGAGATGACATACATAGTCATGGAAAAGGTGGAGGGTGAGCAATACGCTGACTATATCAAACGGCACCCGGAAGAGGCAGAAAGAGTAGTCCAAGATATTGCAACCGCTGTCCGTCATATATGGAGCCTTCCAATACCTCCTAATGCGACTCCTGGACCTTTTGGTGGGGAGAGACCCATCGATCGATTCTTCACGGAGTACGGTGCCGACCGCACCTTCGATAATGTCGCACAGCTGGAAGATTGGGTCAATGAAAGGTTGATTGAGGCAAATAAACCGGAGAGGGCTGATTTCAAATCTCAGCAGCTTGCCCTGCGCCACCTGGATCTTACTCATTTAAATATCCTAGTCAACGAACCGATTACCTTAATTGACTGGGGATTTTCTGGAATATATCCCACCGCTTTTGAGGAGTATGTGAGACCCTAGTGAAAGCACCACATTTTCGGCTTCATACTTCCCCGTTGAATAGTCCTTCTCTAATGCCACCAAATGGTCTCCCGAGACAGGAATGTAACAAGCAGGCATACCAAGCGATCTCTGGTGTTATTAAAACCCCCATTTCAAGCCTATACTAATTATGCCATAATCATAGGTACGGACTCCTCCATCAGTTCAACCTCGAGGGCCAAAAGTTGGCTAAGGCCCTTCACAAGGAGCTTTTCGGGCCGAAGCTGTCTGCCAACATGCGCCCATTAGCTCTGGTGCAGAGGATAAACGCCTGGGGTGGGTAGAATAGTGAGGAACCTCTTGTGGAGGAGGGCTCGTAGGGGCCGAGCGTTGCAGATTGGGAGGTGGGTGCGGAACAAGAAGGGTGTGTAATGCTGTGGGATTCTGTGGAAGTGACGCTCGGGTAGTGGATACTTGTGACTGGTCACTTTAGTGTGTCGGGGCGTTGACTTGACATAGCACCTCAATAATGCATTTTTATTCTGCTACTCCCATTGGCTAGCGGGAGGTTGTTGCGCTAGCTTCTATACCGGTTCCTTCCACTCCACTTCGTCTTCATCTATCCTATACCGCTACACGTATCCTTATCCCTAAAGACAAAAGAAAGGCTCGATGTAACTTTTGCGTCAGAATAGAGATGACAGTTGGAGTTGTGACGTATCGCACAAATAAGGTATCGCATGACCGCGCATCCATCTCCCTCTCACGACGCCGCACATCGCACCCAGCACTTTGCACACGCGCGCACAGCAAGACAAAGCGAGATATTAGCTAAGAGCTATCTGCAAGAACACGGCGCGTCGAATATGCGTAATATCGAGCGTGCAAACATTGCCAACGAGAGCAGTTCGGGAGACGACGCTTCCGATTCTCTTTAGTTAGGCTCAGCCCACCACCAACCGACACTACCACAAAATTCTCGAAATACAGATGTCCGTCTCTTTCTAACCGGTACCATATGCCCATAATCTCCCAGAGTTTGTAATCTTCAAGAAGCTTTTGCACAGCATGTTCCAGGCAGCCCATTCTAACCGCAGTGAATTGCCAAGCAACCTGATGTTCTTCTCCATGAACATGTCCCTTTTAAAGCAATGTCGATTATGCTTACGGCATTCAACTACCGTTAGGCAAGCTTGCTCTCTTGACGATCCGGAGCTTGAGGGAGGAAGGCGGGATCGGCATCGTACGCGTTATTGCGTGACCTACCAAAGAATATCGAATAGACCGGCAGAACCTGCAAGAGGGTACAGTATTTGGTACTCAGGAGGTGCCATGGTTAGAATAGTAGGACTATGACCTAGAGCGAACCGAGGCGTATATAGATAGCTCTTATAGACTAGGGAAAGACCAGGAAGGGACTTGATTACCAAGTATCTCATTTTAAGCGCCATTTTTAGGTAGGAAAGGCCTCCGCCCATAACGACTTCAGATGCGAGAGAAGGAGCTAAACACACCGCCATTAATTGCACATGATCTCGTTAGCTCATCCACTGATGTTCGCATACCAGCCATGTAATCCTGGGAACGTATTCCAGACACTACTCATGTCCTTAGACCGAGCTCAAACGCCTGTATCTTCCTTTTCTTCGACCTAGTCCCACCCGCTGGGCCTTGGGCCTTTCCCAGTTGACGCTCCAGCTCCCCCACCCAGACCTTTAGCTGGTCGTTGTCGCTGCTTAGGTTCTCGTTGTCGTTGCTTAGCTTCGCGTTGTCGCTCCTTAGCCGCTTATTCTCCGCCCGCAAGTCGTCAAGGTCAGCGTCGCTCTCTTCTGCACTTGACTGCTCCTGCAGTGCCTGCCCGCTCACTCCTGCCCTATTCGGCGTTCGTTCCATCGTCTCCAATCCCTCGTTGGTTGTAGCGAATGCTTCTTCCTTACGCTGGAACAGTGTTTTGAGACCTGTTCCCCGTAGTGCGGCAACAGCGTTGTTGATAGCGTATCTCTCGGTGTGGCGGCTTCCGCCGTGTTCCTGCCGCGGGTTGGATACAGGAGTCTTGGGTGCTATAGGACGATTCGGCGTGCGCGACGGAAGACCAAAAGCAGACCACCACGATCCTCGTGCACGCGCGCCGGCGCTTCTCGCCTCAGCGCCAGGTCGGCCCTCTCTCTGATTGCTCTGTATGCCATCTTGAACGTTGTCCCGGTTTCGCATTGTGTCCTTCGTTGCTGTCGTGTTCGGTCGTATACGGTCGGTCCGGACTGGTCAGCAAGTACAGTTGTCTGAAGAGCAAGCACCTTCAAGACCTGGCGGGGGTTTGTGCAAGCCTAGGTCGTATGTTACCTCCGGTGGCTGGCGGGCTGGCGCCGGTGACACAACGAAAACAAGATAATGAAGTTGTACGACCTACGGAGAAAATTTTTGCGTATCCCTTCAGGCAAGCCCTACGCACCGTGAATTGCCTTCCGCACCACAAACGCTTTTGTCCAACATGCAGCCTTGCTACATTTTCGGCTCGCTGCTCCTTCTCGCATCCGGTCCAATTCTCAATGTCTTTTGTAACCATTTTAACCGCTATTGGGCCTACGAAACCGCCTTAGGATATCTATGGGTAATACGCTTCGGGATTTACAACGATTTCCTCGACCTAAAAACTACTTTCGCCGGAGTTTTAGTGCGAGTGTTGTGCCGTACTATCTCTACTATAGTTTATGTGGATCGCCACGGTTATCTCCTGTATGTATGTTACTATCTACTTCCGGCCATACTTGTACTCGGAATATACTAATAAGTACCCGCAGATTTATCAGCACTCACAGAGCCCTACCACCGCAGCACGACCGCAGCACGTACAACTTCCTTGGCACCCGACACCCACGCTATCATTGGCATCAACGTCAGTAGCGGTACTCGGCACCAAGCAATCTGAAATTCGGTGCATGCGGATGAATACGGCTCTCCCTCAACCGCCGACCCTGCGAAATCGGCGACCTTCACGTTGAGATTTCGGCCGAGGAAGATGTTATTACAGGAGATGTCGCCGTGAAGAACGCCTTTGGAATGGGGAAAGCATATAGTCATGGTGACCTGTTGAATCCAGCGAAGCTTTGTGTTGGGCGGAACGGGCTCAGCGTGTTTCATGCGATACTGTCGGATCGAACCATAACCAGCGAACTCTAGAAAAATTCCGTTCTCTACGGGGCCAGTGTATCGTAGAATGCTATTATACATTGTTGGGAAGAGTCCACTTCGCGGCGGCACCCAAGCGACCGGCGAATCTACTTGTCCCCGCACCGAGCGGTCAGGTCCTTGGCCTTCTCAATTCATCATCTCACTCCCGCTCCGCGCGCCCAGCGCCGCATCCGGCCGTGACTCTAGCAGTCTCTAGTGCACGCAACACCCTCCTAACGTTCGACTCCGCCGTCCTCCGTCCGTATCGCTCGCCCCGAAACGCACCCGCAGTGCACTCCTAAGCGACGTCGGCCGCTCCGGTCTGTGAGTGCGAGGGTGAACTATCGCTCGCCACGCAGAAGGACAGCAAGGAACAATAGTCCCCAATGAGGGATCGGGGCGTTCGCTTGGATTGTGGTGCCCGTGAGGATGGACGGCAGGATCGTTTCCAGGACGGACGGAGCGGGCGGGCGGTCTTTTGACGGCTCGCACGGCATTAGGAGGAGGCGCATCTCGAAAAATATTATTGGTTTGGATTTTCATAGTAGGAGTCTCTTGTGGGATGTGGGCGCGAAACACAGTGGGAGTTTGTACACGGTAGAGGTGCAGTACCCACACCTTATACACGGCAATAGAGCTATAGAGCTGCACACGGTAAGACCGACGAGGCGATATTTCCAACATAAACAGGCAACGAGCAATGACATGTGCTGCCGAGCCGCAGAGTTGAGACAGCGTTGGGAGGCTTCAACAGCGGTGCGAAGAGCTTGGAAATGTTGTATCCGTTTCGACAGGTTCTTAATTACTTTACAACACAATCTAATCCTTTCTGCGAGCTACGCGCTCAAACTCTCCCATAGAATTTGCTGCGCGATTGCGTTCACGACCAGCTCCAATCGTAAATTACAGAAGATGGTCGATTCGACTCCACGCTTGATCCTGACAACTCCGCAGCGATACGAACGCATACAAATGCCGTTGCGACACCATTTCTCTCCACTATCCCAAGTCGTCCAACTTCATCCATGCGAAGCAAGTCGTTCGGCCACAGTGCGACAGGTCGTGGGGGTACTTTCATCGATACTTCCCAATGCGGCCTAGCCTCGCCAGGTGCAGAAACCGTAAAAGGACAGACTCACACTTCCGCAAAGAGCAACACCGAAAAGTCATCGAATACTGACGGAAGCGTCTCCCGCTTCCGCGAGACGACCCTCGCACATGGCGACGAATGATGCCTCTATGCTACCTACCTTATGACGTATCGTGGCGTGTCAGGCTGAATGAGTTCCACGCTGTAGGGACTTGCCGCGGATTCTGGAGCACCGGGGCGGGATCAGCCGTGCTATAGGCTGTCGCTGAAGCCGAGGTGGCAGCAACACCGACGTATCATGGCGTGTCAGGCTGAATGGGTTCCATATCGTGGGGACTTTGGCCGGGGATTCAGCATCACTGGGACTGCATGAGCCGTGCCATAGGCTGGAGCCGAGCAGCACCACATAAACCCCTGCCCCTTGAAAGTCGGCATGTGTGTGCGTGCCTCTTCCTTTCGCCGATACCAAATTGTAGTAGTGTCAAGCAGTCTCTTGACATGCGAAGCGTTCGTTGTCCGCGCACTGTAGACGTTTGCGCCCGACATATGAGAGCAAGCACCTCAAGCATCACTGCTACAGGATGGGTTGCATAGAGTCTTGGGTTTTGGAATGATGATTGATGAGGATGTGTTGATAGGAGATACTGGAATCGAAAATAGCGAGCGGGTTCATATATAGATAATAATATGGGTACCCTTTTGTACCCTATGTGCGCATTGATTCCGATACCGAAAAACCGAAAAGCATCATTAGGGATCGCCGAGTTCGTGTCGCCCATGTGTTCTCTCGAGCCACGTAGTATTCTCCCCGATCCGGATGTGGCCTACCTGCCATCCAAATCCAGCAATGGTTTTAGGCCAGCCGTAATGTAGATGTGCAATTTTCCGACATACCTCAGGCACCGACCTGTACTCCTGATGAACCCCCAGAAAACGCCACGACGGCGCATTGATCACTTTGTCCTCGACCACCTTTCCATCTTTCTGTGCTGGCTTCGCTGTGCCAAGCGCAGGGGCTCAGCACGGCTTTTAAAGCGAGCATCATCACATCAGATGCGCATCCAAACTCCTCATTCCAACACTTCCGAACAACGCCAGCACAGAACACGCGGCGAATATTGGGGAATTATTCCCTCTTTACCACTCAGCTCGCCACATGGCTTCCTCTACGCCATGATCTCGTAGATGGTGCAACCCAGAGCAAAAGGCTCTCGTTTGATAGAAGGTCTCTCCTCCCAGCGTCTGCCACGGAGAGGCAGCTCATATCATGGCTCTTCGACGTCAGAGGGTTCTCTGTTGTCCAATTTTGCACTGCCAAAGTCGCCGATTTTGACTGTCGTCTCCCTTGTTAGGAAGATGTTGCGTCTACTGATGTCACAGTGAAACACCCCTCTAGAGTGTATATACGATAGGCCGGCCTAATATCGCAAAATGTTAGGATGTGGCCCCAATCTTTCGTAGACCTCGCGTTCCAGGTCCAAGGCGCGCCTTGACGGTTCCTACCTTAGAAAGGAAGCAGCGATTCGGCCATCTATCCAAGCAACATAGCCCTTGAGTACTGTGGTGGCATCGCACAGAGATACAACGGCGGAACCTTCGATGCCGAGAAGTCGCTCATCCCAATCTCCTGTTACATAATACAGTTCGTTCGTGGAGACGTGTGGGTGGCTTCGAGTTGAGCGACGGCGAAGGTGCGACGGCGACGTTGGCAATGGGGGGAATAGGACGGCAGCGAGGTTGCGAGGATGCGAGGGATGGAAATGATGCGGGGGATTGCGGTGGAGGGGAAGGATACATATGACGGAAATGATGGACGGCGGTGGTTGCGCGATGGGCTGAGATGTGAGGACGAATCGAGGGACGTGGTGTGTTGGGATGAACCGGCACCTTTCTTATTGGCTCTATAATCCCTCGCCGGGACAACTCATCTTTGCATGAAGGGTAGCTTAAAGGTGTGTAGCAATCGCCGGGATCAAGGGCGAGTAAAGAGAAGCGTTGGGGCTTTCACGCAAACGACCCTAAGCACCAACTTGTTGAATCGACCAGGGCCTACACCAAATGCAACAGCATTCCGTCCACATACCTCTATTGCCCCGATGCTCGGCCAAGTGGGGACGCTGTATTCGAGTCCGCGGGCTCCCCACTGCTGATAGAGCAGATTCCCAACCCGGAAAAGCTCATCTCTTCTACACTGAGTCACGGGCAAAATCTACGACTTCGTTCTTCCCCGCCTCGCTCTAGTAGTCTTTGTTCTAGACCGATATGCTCCTAGTAATTCAATCATGCCGAAGTGCAATTCGAGATCGGCGTTGCCCCACCCCCGCTATCATACTACCCATGTCTATACGTGCCCAACAAATCTTCGTGGGAAGAGCCTGTGCGGGCTGGTTTTGAAGTCGGACGCATTGCCACTTGACACGGTGCTGTAGCTTTTCGGCGATAGACACGGGCTTCGAGCATCTGCTCTACCTCGTCTTCGCCATCTTCCTCCGGTTCAGTGCGAGGAGCTGTCCTAAATTGCGAGCAGAGTGCAGAGGCGCGCCCGTTATTCTGAGATTCGGATAATGCATTCTCGCCAAAGCTAGAGCTCGAGTCTGTGATTGGCCTGCTGTTGCGTGCCGCAGAGATTTGGCGCGCGGCTATCTATTTTCGGCGGATAGTTATGAAACGGTAGTCACAACGTGATGATTGTTAAGTAGGAGATTGGAAGGAAGTGATTATTGGGTTTGGAATGTGACTCGCCGCAGTTTAGCGCCCCGCATTTGCCACACCAATGAGCTTGCGTCAGTGCGCCTCCACACAAATCGAGGTTTTAAATTGTCGGTGCGCCGACTCACAGGAGTCCGCCAGCCCCACCCCTCTTCACTTTTGTACTCTGGCTACTCAATTTCTGTTCTTTGCTCTCACCTCACTGTGGCTTGCGCACAAGATGACTGTATTCGATGAGCTGGCCGAAACGGACGGGGACAATGAATTCAGGGAGTGGTTGTCAAAGCTTATCGATGCAAAGCAAGAGATTGTCGCCTTTGTCTCTTCTCGACGGCAAGGCAAGCCAGCCGGAGAATTTGACAGCTACCTTAAAGGCTCGTTCAACCTTAGTCTCGTCGTCAGATTTAGCGATGGAGGGCCGAAAGCCGTCATTCGCTTCCCAAAACCGGGTCACACAGCCACAGCTTTCCGGGAGGAAAAAGTCAGAAACGAAGTCCAGTTCCTGAAATTCCTGAGCGAGAAGACTACTATCCCTATACCTCGGGTAACGAGTTGGGGTATGATCGAAGATAGTCCTCAGAATCTCGGTCCATTCATAATTATGGATTATGTAGATGGTATCACGTTAGCGACCATCTTGCAGCAGCCAACAGAGTCGGAAAAAGATGAGGTGATCCTCGCGACCGACGTGGACGACGCGAAACTGGATTACGTCTACGAGCAACTAGCCGATTACACGTTACAACTCTCCCGACTGGATTTCTCTACAATCGGAGCGATATCGAAGAGTCCTTCAAATGAATGGATGGCCAGCGAAAGACCTCTAACATACAACATGAATGTGTTGATGACTGTGGTCTCAAACTACCCAATAAGCGGAAGCGGATATCCTACAGCCCCGTTCACGTCAGCAAAGGCGTTCCTTTACTCTCTCGCTGATGAGCATCTTGTCCATCTTCGAACCCAGCGAAACCTTGCCAATAGCCGAGAAGATGCTAAGAAGCGGTTCATCGCACGCCATCGATTCAAGCAGCTAATCTCCCGTTACTGTCTCGACGATACGGGTCCTTTCAAGCCGTACTGTGATGACCTACAACCTACAAATATGCTTGCGCACCCAGACACTCTCCGTATTACGGCTGTACTCGACTTCGAATTCACGAACGCCATGCCAGCGCAGTTTACATACGACCCACCTTGGTGGCTACTTCTACTAGGTCCAGATATGTGGCTTGAACACCATTCCATGGAGGACTTTATGATCCGCTACGTACCAAGAATGGAACAGTTCCTGCGGGCCTTAGAGAGGGTGGAAGCGAGGACAAATTCGGAAGGCAGCCAGAGCGACCCGCTTCTTTCAGTCCGGATGCGTGACTCCTGGGCGACCGGAAGGTTCTGGTTTGACTATGGAATTAGGAAGAGTTTCGACATAGATGCCGTCTATTGGGCTGCACTTCACCAGGATGAGGATGATGTGCTTGATGACGAGATGAGAGGAGAGATGGAGACGTTGGTGGATTTGAAGATGGACCAGTTGAAAGCTTATGATGCGGAGTGCAAGGTCCGATTTTCTTCGTGAGATTGGGGTTCCGCAGCCTATGCTTGTTCAAGTGGTCGGTGAACGAGAGACGTTGCGTTGGATATCTCTCGGCGCTCATTATCGGGTATAAGGTGTGGGTATAGCACCTCTACTGTGTACAAACTCCTACTGTGTTTCGTGCGGACCATACAAGTGAGACTCCCACTATGAAATGCAAACCAATAGGAGCCTAGTTATACAAGGTGTTGGGGCTAACTACTGCTCTACCAATCTAGTGCGGCGCCTTGCCATGCGTTGACAGGGGGCCTCACATCGGCGCCAGGCGGTGCTTCGCGCTGCAAAGATCGGAACAGGCCGGAAGTCAGCCCTCGACGCTACAACTACGTCCCGGTGCGTATCAAAACTCAAGTTGCAACAAGGCCCAGGCGCTAAAAATATCATTGAATCCCACCAATTCGCCAAAGCAAACTACGATTTGAACCTACTTCTCCCGCTAGGCTTTCTGTCTCCCTATCAAAACTTATCCAGACCATGGCCACCTACTACCCCGACGAAGTACGCTGAACAATCTGAAGTGAGATACTACAACTTTACACCAACCAGCTTTATTAAGCGGGAAATCACAGTTGAAGAGCGTGCTCTCGATCGCTTCGGCAAACCAATTACCCAGCTCTGGCTATCTGAACGTTTCATTCACGAAGCCGCTGCCCTCGAACTTATTCGTGGCCGCATTAACCATCGAATCGAATGAGTAGCAGCCATCGCGTCGTCAAACTTGCGGAATAACCTAAAAAGGCGATATAAAAAGGTTATTTCGTCCCGAATATCTAAACGTAAAAAGTGTTACAAACGGCATGGATGCCATGACCCGGTGGCAGTTAAGACTCGACGATGTCGAACCAACTGCCATCTCAGATGAAGAATACGACGCAGACCTGATGATTGGTGACCTAGGATACAAGGCTGATTATAATATGAACACGTAACTTAGGGATAATATACTAGGTATATATACCTCTGAAATCCTCGATACTACTTAATATAGATTAAACGAGTAGTCCCTAAAGTCTAAACTAGTAGTTCCTAAAGTCTAAACCTAAACTTATCTCTCCGCGCTTATATCTATAACTAGTTCGAGCTAGTACGTTCGACTAGGACCTCGTCCGACCTATCTTCTACGCGAGCGAGATTACGTTCTTTAGTATAAAGTTGCTACTACCTATATAGTACTAGCGCGCGACGTTGTTGATCGTTTTACAATCGAGCGATGGTATTATTGAATATATCAGTATAACTAGCAGACAAACTTAGACTATCTACCAGAACATAGTATAGATAGATTTGATTATTCGTCTTTTATCCTACCTACGTTAGTAATATTTGCAGTTATATTTGTAATGGTGGAGTAAATCGAGAGAGAAAATCGCTTACTAAGCGAAACCTTCATGACGCGGTCTGGCAGACCGACTAGGTCCGTCTACTATTAAGTACACTGGACAGTTCTCTGCCCAGATTTAGTTAACCGTCACGACTGTAAATTATCCTTAAGGCGAACGGGCTGGGCAATTACATTACATATGTAGACTATTTCTTTATACCCGGCCGGACAAATCAATACATTGCGAGCTATAAAAGAATATCTTTAGGAGATACACATATAGACAGCGAGTAGGTATGACCGTATCGAAAAGTCCATATAAAAGGAAAGGGGGCTGCTCCGAAACTTGATATACTACGGGTCCAAATCATCTAGAGCCCTTACAGGAGCACGGGTTGAAGGGGTTAACGGCCCTACGAAATGAAGTTAGAAACAATGGCTTAATACAACCCTCGTAAAGGATAGTACCTACCTAAAAGGACGTACCCGAGAGCTGATTTCCAAGCACGGCAATGCCTTAGGAGGAGCTACCTCCCTTTCTGCGTCGAAGGGAGTCTTTCCCAGCCTTCTTAGCTAGCTCTCTCATTTCTCGCTCTTTCTTCGCCTCCTCTCGACGTTTCTATAGCTGCCTGCCGCATGCGCTCCTCTTCCTCCTCGTTGGGTATCTTGAGAGCGCCGCCGCTGTCGGTCATGTTGGATTGGGGTTGTTTTGGGGGTGGGGTGGTCGGGTCGTAGTAATGGTGGTGGGGTTTGGAAATGATGGGAATGATGTTTTGCTGAAAGACCGTAAGGTAGGCTTCCGCACCGCCTTAAGTAGAGTATGGAGCATGGCCACAAGAGCTAGCTGACAGTAGAGGTACCGTTGCTCGCCGTAAGACTAAGTGTTAAGCGCTGTCGGATGGATCAGGTTCATGCTGAAACCGAGGCCCTGGAAATAACACAGCCAAAGGGCAACTAGACGGCCCCATTTATTAGAAGCAGGAAGAGTGACAAGGTATGAGGAACGATATGAGTGGGCATACTTACCAGGGGTGAATTACACGCCTGTGCCCAACCTAAGCGCCTCGCCCCATTATACTGTAATATACTGCAGGTGACGACTCTAGAGTCGTTGCATATTATTAAAATAGACCAATGCTACGATTCAAGGCTGTGCGAATACGGTGCTACAGAGCTGTTCCTCTACTGTTTTGGTATATTTCCGGACCGCTATTGGCTAAGGAGAGAAGTCAGAATCCTCTTCGACGAGGCAGCCGCGAGAATTTTAAATAGACACGGCGGCAACGTGCGGCGTGGCGGCAACGTGCGGCGTAGCGGCAGGGCGACAAATAGTGTTTGATGCCGAGCCTTAGTCAATCAGGCTGCCGCTTGCTCGCGTGACGCCTCTCTACGGTCCAGGGCTTACCTCTAACCAATGGAGGCTGGACAAAGGCCTAATAATTGACACATGAAAAAGCAGATAACTTCGCCGATAGGGCACGAAGTCCGCTGCGTATACACAGTAGCCGAGTGAGGAAAACTGCCGATACGACACTACTAGGTACTCGGTAGCTTTCCGCTGTCTTCTAGATCGAAACTGAACTCACCGTCTATGGGCGCGGCAAGGTGCGGTAAGGTGTGGCAAGGCGGTTGTTCGCTTCTCAACTAAAGGACTGGGCTAAATCAGCTACTGCGTCTAGCTGCGAAGCCATCGTAAATACGGTAACTTATTAACTAGGGTTCTACAGCTGGATTTAATACATTTTATAAATTACCTAAATATAGTAATTAGCGACTAGGTAGTAGCTATCGCGCCGTTAAACTCGCGGAATAACTTAAAAAGGTATTATAGTTATACCTGAGGCGTTATAGTATAACCGCGAGGGCGATAGTCCGAGCCTTATATAAAAGAGGGCGTAGTATATATTATAGCGTAAGGTTCCAAGCCTCGTAGAGTACGGAGAAGATCGCCTATCTTTTCTTGGCTATTTACAATAGTTTAACGCAAATATACAAGGTACTTACTACGGTTCCAGTCCCCCCTAAATTAGGGGGCTAGGCGGGGCCCTAAATTTAAGAAAAAAAAAACGTTTAAAGATAGTAAAATATTCCAAAAAATATTTACGATTTTCTTTATAAATACTTTAAAAAATTTTATTTCTCTTATTACTTTATATACTATCTAGAGCCCTCACGATTAGTCGAATAATCGTGAGGGCTTACTAGGTACGGCGAACTAACAGCCCTCGCGATTAAACGACTAATCGCGTAAGCTCAGCGGCTGGCCTATATTAGGCTTAGTAGCTAGCCTATATCGAGCTTAGGAGAGTACCTTACTTAGTTATATAAACTATATAGTTCTTATTATATTACTACGAAGGTAGAGTAAGAGGGTAAGTATAAAGTATTAAGGTTGTTAAGTATATAACGTAGAATATTTCACGTGTTGGTATGTAAATACCCGCGAATACCCGCGCGCCCAGCTACTAAGCTCTACCTTAGCTAGCTACTAAGCTCTGTCTTAGCTAGCTACTGAGCTCGATATAGGCTAGCTACTAAGCTCGATATCAGCTAATTACTGAGCCTTATACTAAGCCTGATAGTGAGCCTAATATTGTGCCTGATACTGTGCCTGATACTGTGCCTGATACTGTACCTGATACTGTGCCTGATACTATACCCCGCTTCTTAATAAGGCTGCCCTAATTAAGGATATGGATTTTCCCTATCAAGGATTAGGCGTCCTCATCAAGGATAGGGGTTTGCCTCATCAAGGATCGGGCGCACTCATCAAGGATGAGGGCATAGTACTATAGTACATGTCTATATGTGCCCAAAAACTCCTCGTAGGAAGAGCTTGTGTAGGCTGATTTTCAAGTCGGACGCATCGCCACTTGACACGGTGCTGTAGCTTTTCAGCGATAGACATGGGCTTCGAGCATCTCGTCTCACGTCGTCTTCGTCCGGGTCAGTAGGGGGAGCTGTCTCAAAGCTCGGGTCTGTGACTATGGGCAGGCATATCGGACCGATTGCCTCCATCGGCTCGACGGGGGGATGCGGTCGCGAAGCCCTCCCGCCATCGCGCTTCCGCCTGGCCCCACCTCGCGCTTCCCTGCCCGCTCGCGCGGAAGCTCGAGCGATGAACGTGTGCGGGCGGTTTTGGTCGCTCGTTGTCGAAGATGGCACCCGCGAGCACTACTCCCTTTTTCGACAGTTTTCCATCTACATAGCTATATCGTCTTTCCTCCGGGGGTACTCGTTCTCGTCAATGTCAGCTTCGTTTTGGTAGTCGTTGATGCCAACTGCCATCTCTGCGCCCTGTTAGAAAAGATATGCGTAAGCTATGTACTGGTTGAAGAAGCTGGGTACATTCCCCGACTACCACTCCCAGCTATATAGCTCTATGGACCGTAGACGCACGAATCTCTTCATTCGCCATGCTACCAAGTAAACCTCTGTTTCGTGAGTCTGCTTTAACTTTGTAAATTCTCTGTTTAGCCTTTTCATCTATTCGTACAAGTTGTTGTTTGCAGCTCGTCTTGAGCGTCCCTTCTCTAGCGCGTCTTGCCATTGTTGTTCTTGCTGTATCGTCGGGAGTAGCGCAGGTACCTAATCATGCCCTGGTAAAATGTAATAATACGTACACTAGGGCTTTTTTTGGACTCTATGAGTACGTAACACGCTGATTAGAAAATGTCAAGACAGTGAAAAGGTGTGGGGTTGATAGGATTGACGCGTTTAAAAATACAGGAAACCAAGTTTGATCTTCTAACCGAAGGCGTGGCAGCGTGTACGTTATTGTTTACTTTTGAGCCTGCCTTATGTAAAGCCACGTACTCTTTAGATTTCAAGAGTAAGGCAGCGGATGATCTTTTCTCTTGCTTCAGACTTAAAAGTACCCTTAGAATATCCTTCGAATCCTTGGGAGCATCCATATCTTTCAACTGCTGCTCCAATGTGGGCATGGGAAGAACCGTCTTGAGATTACTGGCCTTGGCGAACATCTCTTGTAGAGGCATGTCCAGGTAGGTTTTCCCCTTGACTGGTTTCGGCTCTAGTTCGGATATATTCGCATGACTTGGGCTATTACCTCTGCTTTGGGGTAGTGCAACCCTCATGGGAGCCTGTATACAAAGGCATTCTCATTGAATACCGTCAACAGCGTCTTCCCAAGTGTCCAAATATTTGAGCTACGAAAGTAGCCTTTTGTGGGCCTCAGGAGCACATGGCAGCCGACCCGCGCTGGCCATGATCTTGTGCAAGAGGCTTTGAGGTCTTGTGAAACAAATGTAGGTTGTGGGTTGCCACTTCTAGCCGTGGATGTCGGGAAATGGTCCCCACAGTGGAGCCCTGATCTGGGTCCCGAGATCCACACGAACTAACCTGTTACAGCATAGCATAGCCGCGCTGAAACTCGTGGCGCATGCGACATAGCTCTCAGTGGAAACACATCCACATGACCACTCCATTACCACTCCTCAACATGCTCAACGCCCCTCGTGCAAGGTCAAGGTTTGCCACATCTGCTCACGCCACACGTCACGATGCGAACCTTCCCATGGCATTACACAAAGGCTATATCTATATCGCAGCCTCCTGTGGAAGAAATTTATTATGTCATGTCACCTTCAAGCTTTGCAGATCCGCCGTTAGTGACTATGCCAATCGACGACACGCTTTTCACGCAAGCCCAAGGATATGACAACCATATGTGCAGTTCGCTACGCCCTTTCAATTGGTCCTAGATCGCTTTCTCTCGCCAGGATCATGCTAATGACGACGAAGTGGTTATGTGAGCTTTGAAAGGCGGGGTAATGTTAGCTATGGAAGGTTCCGTTGCTCTTCCATCACAATGTTGAATATAGCCGGTCTCTCGTCGGAATACGGATTGAACACTTGAATTAATTCTTACATTGCTATATCTTGCCTAATGCCTACATCGTAGGAGAATTTGAGTTCAGTGTCAGTTAAACTCCACGAAGAATGTCACGGCTGTCTGTACAACAGAACGCTTCAGGACTCCATTTGATGAGGAGATTCCCTAAAAGAAACGGTTAACGCGGTGATACTGAGGAAATGGGGAAATGCTTGATCAAGCCTGGTCCCTAGGTGGTCTGTGCTGGGGACTCTCTCTGTATATATAGCTAGATACTCAGCTTGTGTAGAAATCAGAGCAATCAACTTGCCAAACTGCGCAGCACGTGACAAAGAAATATGCCGTCAAATCCAAGCGTCTCGTGCAGGCGACTCCTCTCGTCCATTTTGGCGTATGTATCCAATCTGCGTTGCTATCAGGCACTAACCACAACAGTTCGCGAGACCGTGGTGAATTTACTGACGTAGTGCTAAACCATGACGTGGAAAGTTTCAACGTGCATCGCATTATTATTTGTCCTCAATCCACAGTCTTTTACAAGGCATGCACGGGAAAATTCGAGGTAACAGTACGTCTGCATGTTCCATTCGATTTTGCTAATAATGAGGTCAGGAAAGTACCACTCGCATCATTGACCTGAGCCATCTGTCCCATGTAGAGTTGAAGAAAATGGTCCATTTCTTCTACAACTTGGACTATGATGACGACTTGCCTGATGGCATGGAGATATCTCCGCTCCAACTCCACGCCCGAATGTTCGCATTGGCGGACCAATACGACATTCCAAGTTTGAAAACTATAGCTGTGGAAAAGTACTCCTCTGGGTGCGCTACATCATGGATGCCTATGGAATTTCTAGCATCTGTTCAAGACATTTACGAAACCACTCCTGTCTACATCAGAGAGCTGCGCGAAATGGCTTGCACTATCATTCGAGAGCATTTACCAGAAATGCTTGACAACAAGGAGGTCGCAGAGATATATGAAAGCACTCTCGTCGAGGAACCGGAGTTTGTGAAGGACTTGTTAAAAAGCTACGTCAGCAGTCCTTTGTATGGTGACTGTATGACGTGTGGCTCAAACCAACCAATGGAAGCCCTTCAGGCGAGGTGCAAGAAGTGCGGCAAGGGTAATTCAGGTTTCCGCTTGTACCGTTCCTGAATCGTCAGACAGCTGTGCAATAGTAATGTCCACATAATGTTGATTTATTTACAGTGGCTGTGAGTGACTTTCTCTCTCCTGCGGACCGTTCTGTGGTGTAATATCTGATGCGGAATCGGAAGGAGGGACTCTGAGATAGGTGTGGCGGAAGTCATGTGACTGAAGTGGCCGAGGAAGAAGCGGGGATAGACCGATTGGATGTTAGGGCATTGGGAAGTGAGACTATGCTTTATATCGGTCGGGCATAGGGCACCGCTATACAATATATTATTCAACAGTTCGAATACATAAAATCCGACTCCAGAACAGTATCCATGGGGGACATGCGATTTGCGCTACACTCGGGGCTTAGAATGCCTTAAAATGCTGTAGAAAGATATAAACCACGTTTAAGACTAATGCAACTCAATTTCAGCTAATCAAACAATAAGGTGGTGTAGTTGTGGTGGAGAAAGTGTTATAGGGTAAGAGCAAGTCAACTATTTAACGAAGTATAGGACAACCAACTTTGCGTAATTTTTACATGCAACCTAATAGCCAGCTGGAGGAAGAACTAATGCTATTGTTTATAGTTTACTTACAAGAACAAGAGAGTGTGGCGCAAATTAAAGTCGCTGTACGTTCAAGGTACTTATAGTCATCCGGACGTAAGTATCTCTCTCTATACAGGGGGAAGGTGATTAGCGTTAACGTTGGATTGCACGTTCTCTCCTTCGGACTTGTTGTGTCCAGATTTTCGGTTGTGCCTGGCTAGCCACAGAGCCCATTTCGGTTTCCACAGTGGGTCCTGTTTCGGGTAACGTGTCGGATCATTCAGTGGCCAGGATCACTCAGTGGCCAGGATCACTCAGTGGCCAGGATCACTCAGTGGCCAGGATCACTCAGTGGCCAGCCCCACCAAAATAAGACGCGTCTTCTCACAACTCTCCCAATGCCGCTCACCCAGCGCGTCGAGAAAGCTCAAAAAGAGGGTAGGCTTGCTCTCTCAAAGCAGGCCTTTCCAAATAAGCAGATTTTAACCTACGAAAAGGCTGCAGCGTAAGGAGCAATAGCGACGATAGCATATAGCCCGTAGAGGAGCTCTATGGGTAGAGGAAGGTTAATTGCTTGCTACAGAGGCCCAAAGGGTGCTTCAGTAGGTAGAGTAGGCGGGGCAGCCAAGTAGGCCTTGAGTACTACTAGATAGCGTGCATATAATAGATTAGTATACTAGATATTTTATTAGGTGGTTGTAGAGCTATTGTAAAAAGACGCGTCGTATTTTGGTGGGGCTGGCCACTGAGTGATCCTGGCCACTGAGTGATCCGACCCGTTAACTTAGTCATAAAGTATGCCTATAAGCTGGTAAAAATTTTGAAGCCCCCCAAAAAAAATTACAAACAAGCAACTTGCTTGCTTAAAGAGTTTCTTCATCACATATATCGCACCCTAGCATGAAGCATATCGAAAGCATTGCCAACTGCGATTCTGTGCAAAAAGTCTCGACGAGTGGCATTATTCTCTGTGCAAAATAGCGGCCCTGTACTTCCAAGACTGACACACACTCAATGCCGGACGGTCCCATCAGAACGCAGAGTACTGGCCTTCAAACTCCAAAAAAGCTTCAGTCACGCCCTCTAGATCAAGTCCCGGATTATTCGCCTCCGTAACATCGATCTGCCAGCTAGCAAACGGTCCCACAAGCGCATAGTCCTTCGACGCCGTCGACCCAATATCTCCGTCCAGCAGCCCGTCCCCATCATACAACCCCGAACCTAAATCGTAATGAAAGTCAATCGGAATCTGACCATGCTGGAAGCTCACAACCGTATCGTCTGTTGTCACGATCTTTTCATCGCCGCCATGCTGCAATCGTACGAAGAGCGTATTACTGGTTGTCTTAGCGCCAGTGGCGAAAAAGCGTACTTTCGTTAGACGGATGTTTGCCATGCCGTGGAAGGGGTGCTCGTGCTCGCCCATGGTTGAGAGAGCGACCGGAATGGTGACCAGAGGGTGTTCGAACTTCTTGACCTGGAAGAGCTGCTCGTTGGAGAGCTTGTAGCGCCGTGCTGGGAAGTGCTGGGCAGGCGCACCCATAACTTCGTGAGCTTGCTTGTAGGCCTTCAAGAGACTCGCCCTGGCACCCAGCAGCAATGAGTAGTTTAGCCTTGACAGAGGGCTCGCACCGAGCGTGGACGCAATTACGTCTGTCGAGTCGAGAGAAACGAAACGATATGCTCGTTGAGTTTGATATAGCTCGTACATAACATCTGTCAAGGCTCCCAGATACAGTTGTTCCATGAAGCTTGTGATGGCTGGAAAGTTAACGCTACTCTTCTCGACCCATTCTTTGGAGACTTTTGCGGTCAGAGCATCGGCTTGCTGGTTTTGCTCGTCATATTTTGCCCATAGTTGGATGCAGGTGTTGTAGTGCATGATGGCTTGATTCCTTTCCTGCACAATAGCTGTCGAATGTGATTTAGCACTGCTTGACAAAGGACCAGAAGCTGCTTACCAGTGTACTGCTCGAATGCTTGCTTCAGTTCTTGAATGTTGGTTTTACCAATAGTGTTCGTGTAGTCCTCAACCAGATCAAGCAGATCCTGCTCTGCGGCCACAAGCATCTCCGCCCCGGGATCATCAGCTACCAACGTTCCATCTTGACTTTTTGAGTAGCCTTCTATCAAACTAGCATGTCGAGCTTTGTTGTCATCGCCCGTGACTTTGCGCCATTTGCGGATCAAATAGTCCTTATTGATTTTTCTATCGTCTGCCTGGTCGCTCGTCAATGTATTTGCAGCGCTATTGCCAAGGGTCACCGCTTGAACAAGCACCATGGCTTTGGACGGAGCCATGAGGCATTGACCAAGGGCACCTAGGATGTTAGAGAAGGGCACCCTGTAAGCATTCTGAATTGTGTCCTCGATCTTAGCCTCAGCCTGTATGAGCGCATCATACTGGTGTGAAATTGGATCCTTGTAGGACATGATTTTAGTCTGACAAGTAGACATTTCCTCCTTCAGCAGCTTGATGCGCGTGGTATTCGCTGTGATCGTTTGTCCCGCAGAGGCAGCAACTTGGAGGATCGCCGTGGTCTTCTGCTCGTCGGTTTTGGTAGCATCCAGGTAATTCGTGTAGAGAGTCTCGACATTTTGCAGGTTCTTCCAGATGACGTCTTCGGTGGGTTCTCCGGAGTATGATTCATAAGATCCTCGGGGCACGTATTTCAACGACTTGCCATAGAAATCTGTCCCATCTCTCATCTGATCGAGATATCTTTTCGCCTCTTGCCGATTGCTTTCAGGTCGACGATTGCTGAAGTGCCATCTATGAGATACATTTGCTTGGCATGTTCATCGTATGCTTTGTTAAGCGCATCATTTGGCTTCAGTTCCGTCACAAACGACAAGCGATCGAAGATCTGAGTCAGAAGGTCTATAGCCGCGGTAAGAGACTTCTTATCGGCAAGGAAGTACTTTAGCTTGGCTTTCTCCAGGAGCATGCGGAGCTGCACGGGATGAGGGAACGGAACGTCCCAACCGCACTGGTCTCGCGGGGTTCTGAAAGACAGAACTTGAGTTGTCCCGTCTTTGCCAGGGGTTCCATTGGCTTTACCCTTGACGTCGTGGCCGTAAGCACCGCCATTCACGAACATTCTGCGACGGTTCGCTACTACTTGTCCATCGTCTTGATCCGCGAGAAGGCCACCAATCTTCCTCACGATCTTTGTGGCGGTAGCCGAGTCCGCGGAAGTATACGCAGTCTTGAAGTCACTCAGCATTTCCGTGAGGTCCGTTACGAGTGATGCGTTTGGTAAGGTTTTAACAGCGTTTGCCACATTCAGGACGGCGGAAGAGACATCTGGGGATTTGGACTCGTATGCAGTCATGAGTTTGTCATGGACGGCCCAGGCTCTTCCATAGGCAGTCTGGTATTGAAGCTTCAAGCTGCCACCGTTTCCACCATTGGTCGCTGCACCAGTATCGGTTGAGACATGGCCATTCCCACCAACGACTAGATGACCTGTTAATTCATCGACTCAGGATTCAAGGAGATTCTTCTATACCTCTGAGATCAAATGGAAGTGTCCCAGCGGAGAGCTCCGCGATGTACAAGCTTACGTCGCCTCCATCAGATCCATTTGTCGCCTCAAGAGCAACCGGTGCTGAAAGACTGATCTCTGCCTGCGCGGCTGTTTTCACAAGATCTATGCGTGCAGTGTTGATTGACAATGAATGTTTTGCGTAAGCAATTGAAGCCGCTCCACTGGCTGGCCCTAAGGGATTAGTCGCTGGTCTCGGTGCAGAAGAGCTTGAGGACGTTGAGGAATCCGCCACAGCAGGCGTCGATGCCGTTCCAGCAGTGGTCTTGGTAGTTGCAGCTGAATTCGAGCTAGATCCGGTAACCGTCGGTGTGCCCACAGAAGGCGAGGTTGTCACTGATGTGGCAGGTAGTGCGGCTGTAGTTGAGGACGTAGAGCCCATGGTCCTCGGTGCCGTTACGTTATGCGAAACAGCAAAGTTCTCGACGTAAAGAGAGAGATCATCTTGAATTAGAGGTGGCAACTCATATGCCTGATCCGAGACTGAAAGAATCAATCGAGGATTCGCCAAAGGATACTTTTTGGTATCAAAATCAGGTGGAAGAGCTGCCGTGTCCGCAGTGACTTAGACAAGAAGAAAGAAAATACGTCAAGACTGGTGTCAAAGGCAAAATAGCGGAGTCTGGCTCCATAAGCTAATTCGAGCCCTCAGAGGTTCCCATGTCCTTAGCAAAAGAGGGTCAGGTTGTCATAACGCAGTAGCTGACCGTGAGGCGTAAGTCCAGACTATGCTCAGAGACACCTCATCGACTAGCGATAACTTGATTTCCCAGGACATTATATCAGCCGATGACTAACCGAGTACAGCGCTCTAAACCTTTCAAATATCGCGGCGGAGCATCCCCGGCGCTACAAGCGGGAGGTGCTGTCGACAG
>JASJFT010000192.1:0-87463 GCA_030770425.1 Darksidea phi | reverse complement strand
CACGAAAAACACAGCCAGCCCAGGAGCCAACGTGACGTCACGCCGGGTAGTGGCCCAAGCTCCTGGGGGAGGGGGTTCATCACCAATAATCCCAACGACTTCCACCCACAACTAGGACGCTCTTCAGCACGATCCTAGGGTAGACCGGAGACTTCAAATGACTAGCAACTGTGTTGTGCGATAGTGTTCGCTATTTGATCGAAGATCTCCGGAAATCAGAAGGCCTTGGCAATGAGAAGCCAAATAACAGTGTTCTTACAATAACCTGTAAGCCGCAATTGCTTTCTTGCCTCGGCGATCCAAATCACAGCGAACAGACCGATTGACCTTTTCATCTGGTAGTATTCCACGAGAACAGCTACTGGAGTTAGCATTTCGAGGTTCTCTAGCTTCCCTGAAATATCGTTTGTACGCGCATGCGCGATCTTTGAGAATCATTTCAAGCACAGTAGGATTGACCTTTTCTACCGTGACATGGCACTTTCCGCTTTCTGTGTCTCTGATTGTCTCACTGAATCCCCATTTGAAGAGGTTTTTTCGTAGTACCGGAACACTATTCTCGGAAGGTATGAGGTACTGAAATGATGACCGTTCACATGCCACTTCTTGAGATTAGTTGACGCGGTTGTGATAGGAATCTACTGGCTCCTGCTGCATCGCGTCAAGGTCGCTTGGCTCCAGAAACGCGGGTCTTTATCAAGTGCCTTGAGCTATACATCGGGATATTGAGCTTGAGTATGGTTTGGCCGCTGGGGTCGATTACGATCGTCTGGCTGGTGTCCATGGCGGCTGATGGTTGTGAGCTCAAGGTTCGGCGGGCGGGCATCGGACTATTCACCCAAGCTGTGTGGCTGCACTCACACATTGACCGACTCGCGAGATTTCTCTTCCGCTAAGCGTTAAGAAGCGCAGTGCCATACTTGGAACATGTTTCACCCCAATTAAGCAATCATTCTTGTTATTTACGTGGTGTATGCTGATAGGATCTCTTCATGATCGACTTAGCTATCAAACTACTTTGTCTTCGAATACCATTGATTTCAAGCTATCTTACCAAACGCTTATTACTGCATGAATAGGTATTGAAACTATCCAATCACTTGGCTAGCCATGGATCCTTGTCAGAATTCGAAAAGAAAGCCATTGAAGGTTTCTAACCCTGTAACAGTTAGATTGACGAAGAGAGCGATGAGCCGTCTTTACCGCTCGATTGAGACGTCGTGTTTTCATAGGTAGCTGAGGTGATTTGCCGATTTTACAACGCGTGCGTATACTCGAGCAGACGTGCGCACGCCCCACCTTGATTGGTCATTACGGCGTTTGCACGAAGCAAATCCTAATGTAATATCGATAGAGTAATAATGACGACGTTAACCGTACGCAAAAGATGCGTGGACGTAGAAAAGTTCATGATCGCCATGTCCGCCGTATACTTCCGGCTAATAAGGTCGAGGATGTATCGGTGTCGGTAGTTCATTGTGGGGAAGAGTGTGGGGACCAAGGGCAGTATATCAATCATTGATGATTAATAAAAAGGTACACATGCTCTCCAAATGCGGTTGTTCTGTACAACATCCGATATAGAAGCGAACTCTCTATCGTCTACAGGTTTTGTGCCTCACCATCGGTAAACCTGGAGAGAATCCGACGGACGTTCGCATAGCCGAACAGTAGGCGAAGGACGCTTCAAGAACACTTTCATTGACCTGATTCCAGACAGGTGGCTAACCATGCGGCTCTTGGCGCTTTGCCTGCTCCCTGGAGCTGTCGTTCTCACTCAGGCGGTTTCCACTGTCGACACGCTAGCCCGCGAGATCTCCAGGGTCGAATCAATCCGCGAAATAAAAGATGTCCAACGCAGCTTCGCCCACCTCGCCCAATTCGGCAGCTTCGGCGAAGTCGCCTCCCTCTTCTCGACGAACGGAACTTTGCAATGGGGTAACGTAACCGCTCACGGCGCTCTCGCGATTGAAACATGGCTGCGCACCGATGCGGGGAAGATGGATGGCATAAAACAAGGTAGTCTCAATACTTGGGTAGTGGAAAACCCCGTCGTGAGTCTATCGGTTGATGGCCAGAGTGCGAAGGCGAGGTGGAATGGCTTAAGGTTTGGTGGCGATGGGGAGGGCGGGACGAAAATCCAGGGTGGCATTTACGAGAACGAGTATGTGAGGACGGAGGAGGGGTGGCGGATATCGCTGTTGGGGTATAATGCGATTTACGAGGGGCCATACGTGGGCGGGTGGAGGAACGTTGGCGGGCGCGCTATGCCGATCATACCGTACCACTACACGCCTGAAGGAAGTGGGGTTCCAATTCCACCCGCTGTTGGACAAGCGCTAAGGACGAACGCGAGTTTAGCGGTGCTGAACAAGAGAATTGAGAGGTTGAACAACGAGGACGAAGTGAGGAACTTGATGCACGCGCATGGGTTCTATGTTGATCGGAGGATGTGGACGGATGTTGTAGACTTGCACACAGCAAATACCACGGTATCTATTGTTAGGGTGGCGAACTACACGGGGCTTGCTGGTGTGAGGAAGGCGCTGGAGCGAATGGGTCCGGAGAACTTGACGCAGGGTATCAACAACGACCATCCTATTTTCGACCTGATTGTCGATGTGGACAGTGACGGCAAAACAGCGATTGCTAGAGGAGTGGAGGTCTCAATGTTAGGAGATGCCACCAAGCGGATAGCATCGTGGGAGTTCAACGTGTTGCGGTACCAATTTGTAAAAGAGGACGGGATATGGAAGGTACGCCATGTTGAGATCACACCGCTTATGGTAGCAGACTACTACAAGGGCTGGGGTGAAGGACGTATAAGGGCGCCAAACACGTACATCCCGCCATTCTTGAACGCCACTGGATTCAGATCTGACGCAGTCACGTACGGTGGCACTAAAATGGCGACCGAATCCCACCTAGCGGACCTCGAACGTCGTCTCAGAAGATCAGCAGCCTATGACGGTGCAGAGAATCAGTCTCATGCGTACGGATACTATGTCGACGATGTCGATTGCACCAGATTCGGCACACTCTTCGCTCGACGCGGCCACAAAGCCTCTCCGTTCGCAGGCTTCTTCATCACACCCGAGCGCATTACTCAAGCATGTTTTGCGTCCTATGGCACAAATCGCACGGGTCTCCGCGCAAGCATCTATTTCCACTGGCGTCCGCAGCCGGTTGTGCTTGTCTCCGAAGACGGGCGTTCGGCGACGCTCCGCGCTCGATTACTTCAACCTTCTACGTCTGTTACGAAAGCGGGTAGTTTCAACAACGCAATCTATCACGATCAAATGGTGCTCGAGGACGGAAAATGGCGCTTGTGGAGCGTAACAATCGACGAATTCTACTGGCAATCATCATCCTGGGAAGGTGGCTGGTCTGACGCAAAGCCGCGTAACGCGAGTGCGCCAAACCCCGAACCCGCTGCTTGGATAAAAGAGTTCCCACCAGATGTTCTGCTTTCAGATGTTGGAGATCGAGAAAGCACTTTCCGTGGTGGGGGTGGAAAATATATTGAATGGCCGGACATCCAACACATGTGGTGGCAATACCGGAATCCGGTGAGCGGAAGGGTTCCAGAGTATTATTGGCCAGGATGCGTACCTTGCAGGGCGAAACCGGCTTGGGCATTGGAGGCAAACGGGTACCAAGAGCCATCGACTGGGCCTCTCAAGAGGAACGGAACTATAGCGTAGTGCGAAGTAGTGTAGAAATTAGTCTTGTACCTCGTAGCAGCTGCCTCTTCCCTGTTGCGACTTGATCAAAGTGCCAGACATGCCTTATCATTACATTGACAATTCGATGGACCTGAAAGTGACCTGAGCCGAACAAATGCAATGATTGAGGCAATGATGCAAAATCAAGCAATAGAGCCGGAATGGCGCAACAACCTAAAATACAAGGAAACCATGACCGGAGTCCACACTGAAAGAATAGCAATTCTAGGATCCCGTTGATGACGGGAAGCAGCAACACGAACTGGATCCAAAAAGGCTTAGCCAAGCACATCTGCGACGAGATCCGGATGGCACCTCAAGTGCGAACACTTCCTTGATCCGCGAATTCACTCTAAGCCGGAACAACCTCAACGAAAAGGCATTGTACAACTCTTTTCCACAAATTTTCAGAGTAGATAACCTCCGCGTCGACTAGGTTGCATGTTGCTGGCGAAATCAACTTTGGTCGCAACATCGTTATGCCGGCGGTTAGAGGTGCTTGTGGAAACTCTATTTTACAAAGCGCTTTGAAAGGCGCCACCGCAGTAAAGTGACACAAACTGAAGGTGGATAAGCTGTGGCGTGTCGAAGTTAAGGGAAGTTGGGCGTTTATTTGTGCGATTAAAAGCGGCATTAGACCCACCCGAACGGACCTGAAACGGAACATGAGTAACGAACCACTGTGCATACTGTCTTCTCAGCTGTCGAGCGCTTATGCTGTTCTGCGCGTGTATTTTCTCGAATTAGCCGAACATGCAATGCAAAACCTCCCAAGCCGGTGCCGCGTACATCCTAAAAGTGGTGGGCGCTTAGCTCGGCGGTACACGACAAGGAAGCACCTGCATGACACGGAAACACTTGCATCATTCCGCTCTACTGTGTCTGCTCGACGTCTATCGAAACAGTTTATTCGAAGGTGGCTTCGACAAGACGCCGTCCAAATAGGATGACTCCTCAATACAGGCAGAAGCCTTGATATCAACTTGTATACGTCCACGCGATTGAACAACTGCGAGCGTATGGCCAACTATACGTGCGAAAATCCCCCACGGTCAAAAGTGTCATTGAGAACGTGTCATCCCTATGATGCTATTCTTTATAGCACATGACCTTTTGCCTGTACAACATCGTTGCCCATCTCATCGCATATTAGCACGTATTGCTTGCACGAATCCAAACCCGGCCTTTTTACGCCTGGACTATGCAACGCCAATAAAACCAAAAACGACCCTCTCAATCGTCTTGTTCAACGCACGTTATAGTAGTACAACTCGCTTCGCAACATCCTTGGGTATCGTCCGTGTGATATGTTGAGGCGCCTATTTCGCCTCCCTCGACCACCTTGTCGTCCTTCGCTGCCTCGCCTGCAGCGCAAACATGCCCATAACAATAACAGCATTCAAGAGCAAAATAAGTTGGAGCCATTTGACCACTATCTGCATGGACATCAGCATGCCGTTCCATCTTCATATTTCCATATGCACCAGTAGTGTCGCACTCACCGTCTCATTGCAAGCAAGATTGCTGGCCCATGCCTTCGGCTGGCCCTTCAGGCCCGGCTTAACAACGTTACAGGCGCCCATTTCCCTCGTGCACAGAAGGTTGGTGAAGGGCACTTGAAGGGAGACCGTTTTCCCAGTGGACGTTGTACAGCTGAACTTATCGTCGCCCTTGCCGGTGTAGTGAGTGGCGAGCGATGCGATGGCGGAGCAGGCGCCCGCGACGCCAGTGATAAATACGGATAGGACGTAGAAGCGACGGAGAGGCTATTTTACGGTTAGCGATGTCTTCTTTGGGCCATGATACAGCGTCGCTCCATACCAGATGATAATCCGTGTCCATCTTATTCGTCTTCAACTTCCTCCACGCGCATATGGCCATCACACCCGCCGCCAGGTTCAAGCACCCCGAGATGATCGTCGCCTGGGTGCTGGACTCTGTATAATCGACAATAACATCATCGACCGGAAATCTTGTCTTCTCTGGGAACTCGCTAGGCATAGGAACCCACCGGCCCATGATCCAGTCGCCGAGAATCCAGTAATGTGTAGTGAGAACAATAGATAGAAAGGACAGGACAATTAACGATGCGGACGGAAAGAGCGCCATCTTCAGCACCATTTCGAAACCCATTATTGCGATCGCGACTCGCTATCGAGCCAAATCTGAGTCGTCGATGATGTCGAAAAAGGAAACGAGCAAGCTGGGACAAAGTCGGCTCAACATCGCGGGAGCGAGTGCGCAGCCCTATACTTGTCCGCAGCTGGAGGCCTTGAACTACGCCGCGTCTAGTGGCTGTCTTGCTGCGGACGCCAAATCACCACTCACATCAGCTGGCGCTATGCTGGCCCCACAATTCCAGGATATGATTGGCGGCGGTGGAATGTTTCTGAGGCTGTGTTTCGTGCTTACAGTTTAGGAGTCCGAGAGGAGCCGCTGTGTGCCGAAGCCGTACTAGGGCGCGCATTTTTAGTAGCCGCGGCGTTGCCCCGGGCCAATCATCGTCTTTCTACATATGCTAGTACGTTGCGAAGGGAGCAATACTGCTATTGTCTGCACGCCTACAGACGAGTCTCCGAAGCAAGATCGCGTAGACTACGCACGCGATGTGGTGGCCCACGTTCTTGCTGCTTATCGTCAATGCTCGAATAGGTCTGTGTCAAAGGACATTTGGTGGACAACTGCGTATTCAGCTGGGTGACGAACATAACGTATCCGGGAAATGCCGTTACTAAGATCGCAGAACGGTAATCTCCAGCTGTGCCGCATACCGAACTCCGAGCCAAGAGGGCGCTCACGTGATCCTTCTTATGCGACGAGTCGTAGGCTCAGTGCTGGAAGCAATCGGTCTCAAGCAGAAGGGGAATATCTAGAAGCCTGACAAACATGCTAGATATAACGAGCTCGCAGATCGCAATAGGCACCTAGGCCTACATTACTCCAACTGAACTACCGAAATCCCACGCCTTGCGCGTGACACTCCACTTCCGGACTTCGGTGTTCGTTCTTGGCAAGGTGCTTACAACGCACATCTCAAAGTACGCACCGACCATCCTCCCGACCCTACCACCGGACCTGAAACATACACAAGAGAAAATCTTATCTATGGCCGCTGAACGAAGGCCGAAAGTGCAACTTGAGGGTGACTTTAAATGTAGTCTTGCGGCACAGTATGTAGGAAATCGGTAACACAGCTCCTCACATTCGTTTCTACCTACCTTGGGTATTACTTACCCTAGTCATTCTCTAACTACACCTTGTTGTTGATCAACTCGGTGTCGTGCTCATAACACATCTATTCCCTTCTTCGATTGACTCAGCCACCTCCATACTACGCAACCCACCGAAAGTCAAGATGTATCCAATTCAGCGGGTTATCGAGATCATTCTCGCATTCCTTCTTTGGGCGGAGAAGGCCCTGTTTGAGTTCCGGACTGTTGGTAAGTGCCCCTGTCGACTTTCATTGCTTAGCCTCGATGTTAATAAGTGTTGCAGCCATGTCGCTCCTCCCCTATGCTCCCAAAGCACGAAGCAACTTCAACGCTGTGCAACGATTACATTCGCGCATCGACCGCAAGATGCATACGTATTCGGCACATCGCCGTCAAGCCACCAACTCTGCAACAGCGATCCGTATGTTGCGAGCTCAGGCTGCGCGCCCGCACCCGAACATGTGGAGGTCGATGAAGGTCCATTAAGCTCGCATCGTGGTTGGAGTTGGAAGTAAGACGAAATCACCCAAGGATCCCGACGCTGGTCGTTCCGAGATCCTAGGCCGAACATCTTTGTGGGGTTGGTTAAGGAGAACTTGCGAGAGGATTATTTGGCGGGACGTTGGGCGAATTTGAAGCATTTGGAGGACTCGGCATTGGCGGATGTCCCATTATTTCGAAGTAGAGACTAGATTGGTTCCTCGGGATATGAAACTCTTCACGAGGGGGGTATAATGCGGGATGTGCTACTACTTGCCTTACTATATAGACTTTGCGATAATAATCCATTGATTTTGCATTGAGAGCGAAGTTGGATTGGCGTCGAAACATAGCATTGTGAAAGACATCCATATGCGGCTGAGCCGGTAGTTCGAGTGAATTAGTGGCGGACGGTGCGAATTCGCCAAACGTGTGTGGACAAATTTCCTGCGTGCAAACAGACAGCAATTGCTCCTGTCAAAGATGACGATGGTGCTCGAGATGAAACGACGAGGCCGCGAGGAAGAATGGCGTGGATTAGGTAATTAGGAGCTATACCTTTTCGGAGTTGACGCCAGACGTCCGGTCTCATCGCCGATCGAGTGCCTAACGCATGGCCATCTTAGGTGAAAGCGAACTTCGAATGCTCAATATCTACATTTGACTTGATATATCAGCTACCTAAGCCACTAAAGTACCTTGGATACGCTCGGCATGCAAGCTACACGCGCTTTCAACATAGCTGAAATAATATATGACGCCATTAGCCTCAAACTGTTGTGATATACGATATGGAAACATGTGAAAGATCCTTTCGCATCCTAGCATCGCAACACCAACTTTGATGCCTTCCGCTAAATCAGAATGCCGTTGTTGTGCCATTCCGGTGCATGATATATAGCAAGCTTCTTTGCTTATGTATATAAAAATCTATGTCACGCACACTCCTACAGAAGCGCCTATCGGAAGGCCTCTGCAGAATCATGTTCAAACATTTTCTCACTTCAACCTCCACCAGCCGACTATACGGGCCATGGCCGACGCAAACCAGAGCCTGCTATCTCCCGGCATGCAACCGGCCCGACCGCTCTCCACGGTCTCTCTATCGAGCTTTTATGCAAGATCGTAGACTGCGGCGTCCTCGCGAACCGCGACTTGCACGCCCTCACATTAGTATGCCGCAAGCTACGCAGGTGCACCGAGTGCTTCTTTACGCGGCTTGCGACTGTGAGATCGAATGGGAAGCGGATCTGGATGCCCTTGCCACGTTCATGTTCACTGTTGGTAGCCAGTCAAAGCTGGCGTTGCTCGTCAAGCTCGTCGTGATTAGCATATCAACAATCGATCCCGTCCTGCGGCTATCCGATACCGCACTTGCTACTTTTCAATTCCTCTTGCATCATGAAGAAGTTCAAAACTACGCTCAGATTACGAACCTGTTCTACGGGATCAAGTGTGGAGATCCCGATGCGCCTACTATAATGCTACTCATGCTACTCCCGAACCTACAGCAACTCGCCATCACGTATGACGAATCCCAGGGCCCCACGTTAGTACCGCCACACCATATGATCGAGCTATTCGAATACAGAACGTTACCCAAGCCGGCCATATTGCAATCGCTTACAAACCTGTTTCTCATCTGCGAATGTCCAGCGCCGCGCCTCCACATCACCGCCACCACCCTCTTCTGCATCCTATCCCTACGAGAAGGCTTAATAAAGAACGCGTATCCCTATGGGCCGTGCACCCCTAAAATCTCACATATGGTCAAGCTCAGAGTCCTTTGGTTCCCGACGAGCAGTGTGCAAGCTGTTCGGCTCGTCGATTCGGAATGGAAAGACCTTTCTTGGAAACTTCGTTGGCGTGGGGCACCTATATGTGCAGTGGCGAGATCATAATTACGTTGAGATTAGCCTATTTGATAGACCGCAGCCCGGCAACCCTCGAATCGAAACGTACCCTCGCTTTAACCTGCAAGACCTTGGACATCATGTGCGTACCCTCAAGTGTCTGCGCCTACATACCTTCGCACCGAGCATAGTCACGCAACCAACTATCGCTTCCATCGACATGCTGCACTCTCTCAAGCGCCTCAAGCACCTCTCGGCTAACGTGTTCTATTCGGCTTCAAGGCGGACCCGAGCGTTCTACGCTACTAGCGCCTCAACAAAATGTTCCGACGTCCATGCAAGATCTCTCCATTTTCGTCGAGAAGGAGGGCGGCTCGAAGGATCACGGCTGGATTACCAAGGGGAATAGGTTACAGCTACTGCCGGAATGGGATCTTTTTGTGCCGCATCTGACGACTATGAGGGTGGAGGAGTATCACCGGCTTTGCTCATACTAAACGTCTATCAGAGTGACGATGATGCAGTCCGGCATCAACGACATTCTAGGGCAAAGCTAGCTCTCTAGGTACAATTAATACCGCAGCTGACAATACCTCTTTCGACATGACGACCGGTTAAACCTTGGATGGTCTAGATCCAAGCAAGGTAGATGAAGATGCCTCTTAACCCCTTGTACTACAGTTACGCAGCTAGTTTTGTGCAAGCTGTTATTTACAATGGTCCATCATTGCTATCAGATTTTTTGAGCACTTCTCCTCCCGAGATTCTCCTAATGAATTGCCCGTTATTACCATTCGTTCTACAGAACCCGAGTCTGTCCGAGTTCCGCCTTTCTGGTGGCAGCTGCGTGCTAAATACTCAACTTCAATACGTAGGGCTGAGTTATTGGCTGATTTCAAACTTTTCGTGCTGCCGCAAGCTAATTAGGTGAACGCATCCATGATGCAAGTGAAACCGGAAATACTTCACATTGCACATGGCATGGTGAGCGGAAGAAACCCTATCAGCGATGATCTCTTCTAAGCTTCATACATCGTGTGCTTTCTATTTTACTTTCAGACCCGTTCCGCCACTGTTTCAACATCAGCGGCTGACATTGCTTTCGATAACATAGGTAATTGCTGCTATACACTAAAATTACCTTTCATCTAACGCATTTCATCCAGCAAACTTTGCTCACCATTGGCTACGAGGACGACCCACCCGAACTCCTCAAAGGCCGTGGCTCCTGGATCTCCGGCATCCGGAAACCCCTGCCATACCAGAGCCTCGCCTCTTGGCAAAACCAAGAAATCCGTACCCGCTATTTCGAATAAGAGATCAAAAGTCTAGAGAATGAGCGAAAGAAACTTCAATGGAAGATGGCCAGCGGCCAAGGCGACTGGCGCTACGAGCACTTCGGTAGCACCGTCAAGATCCGAAAGCGTACGGGAGGAAACAACAAAAAGGCAAAGCCGGAAGTTGTACTTGCGCGGGGCGTGTGGAAGGATGAAGTTGAAGAAAAGGCGGTTACGCAGCAGCTGAATGAGTGGCCGCGGGATGTGTTTGGCGAGCCGATTGGGTGGATGGTTAAGCTCGGAGCATATGAGAGCGAATATGAACTAGACCAGAATGATCAAGTTTTTCAGTGCAGAGAAGGCCTTGCCGATCCGATTTCGCAGAGGGCTAAGCTGGCCGGTCGTTCCGATGACAGTGAGGCTACCGAGGTTGATGAATATGAGGAAGATGATGAGCTTAATAAGTATATGCCTTCGGCCGCGGGGCAGCGGAAGAGACATTGAAGTGCGGAGGCGGATGGGATGGGGCCAACTTATTTCAAGGGTGAGTGCCATATGTTGGAATCATACTAGAGGGACTTAACAATTACTTTTTTTTTTTCAGATTTCTTCCCAGCATCGCTCCTGAGTACTTATTTGCGTTACAGGATGGTATACCTATAGAAAGGCTTTTGGTAGTATATTCTGGTCGCTAAAGCAAATTTTCTACTATAGATTAGTTCTAACTGATACCTTTTGCGCGCATGTGTCGCACGCACCCTGGGCTCGGGCTGTTGCCCTCGCAGTCATGCAGTGGCGGCCTTCGGCAACGACTGCGAAGCTCTTTGATTTTAACAACCTTCTTGAGTTTCGAGATATTCGGGACGAAAACCTTATTATATTACCTTTTTACGTTATACCGCGAGTTTGATGACGCGATGGCTGCTACTCATTCGATACTCGGCTATCTCTGGGACCTTTACCTTAAGTGCTTCTCGATCTTCTGGGCTTAGACCTCCCACTATTTCTATCAACTGTGAGCTACGCGTCCTAGCGGTCAGCCAATCGCTTGTTTCAACCAGATCCGATTGCACCGTATCCCTTAAATATCCAGCTCCCTGACTTCGAAACAGGCCTTCAAGAGCCTTGAAACATACTGAATCATCTATACGAGAAGTTTGCGTCAATTTTATCTCGGAGGGTTCCCGACCGCATTGCGTAATAAATACATCTCCTCTCCAGGGGAAATCTTCATCCTCTTCGCCGTGTATGTTTTTCCAAATCGATAGAAGGCGAGGATTCGGGGCCAATGCGTTCGCTGAGCGGTACCACAATGCGTAAGGGTCCTGCAATTTAGACTGGCAGTAGAATTTTACCCGATGCCAGTACCCCTGTTCGAGCTCGTCTACTCCCGTCCTAGAGCTAACATGCTCTGGCTTCGTGATCAGCTCGAAGGCAAATGCAATCCATTTGTCGCCAAAACTTTGACCAGTAACGAGCGGCTGGTCTAGAACCGAGGGCTCTATTTCATAGGCTTGGACTTTCACTTGCCGCGTAGGAGAACCGCATGCAGGGAGATAAAGAGCTGGCACAACCACAGCCGGAAACCTTTCTGATACGATGATGGTAGAGCCCGAGAAAGGTCCTGATTCAGGTTCCCAGTCTGAATTATCGCTCGCCGGAGCACGTTCATGATGCGGAGTGTTTCGAGCAGAAGACTGTTGATATGGCTCTAGGAAGCTGAGAGCTTCCTGATTAATGACCATATTCTGAATGAGTGATAACATCTCGTTGTAAGCAGTTTTCACTCCTTGCGCGATGGCGTGTTGTGATGGAGAGAATTCGAACGGAAAGGCCCAGCGTGGATAGAGCTTGCGATGAGTATCCTTCATGCTGAATTTGGAGTTCTCCCGCATCATTTGCCAACAGAGCCAGCAAGATTTTTTGCTGCAGCCAAAGTAATCCAGGCAGTTCTCCGCGTTCGGTTGTGAGAAATGCATCATGAGCTGCATTTCGCAATGGACGCGAGCCTTGTTTCCAGTCGTCTTAACAATTTCGTCCATCACTGCCTCTAGCGTTTTGACCTCAACAACAATTTGTCCGTCCACAGTTTTGCGCATTCCGCGCCTATCAGTTAAACCCAGATCTCCTGTCCATGATTGAATCTTCTCCATGTACGAATCGCCGTTCCATTCATCTTCCAGCGAAGGGAGCAATTGAAAATCGAAAGAGTATCCGCTCTGCTCTTGGTCTCCGCAGAACTCAGAGAAACAGACATGGGCGGCATAAAGTCGGCCAAGATAGTTGATCCACTTCACCGCCTCCGCCAGACCCTTCAATTTGGAATCCGAAGGCGAAGTCTCAACTTTATCCGCAAGAATCCGAAAGCCATAGTATTTACGAGTTTGGCCGGCCAGGTGAGCATGAGTTGCCAACAAACAAGACTCCTGGCCGCCAGAACCATTGAGGTTGGATTTAGCGTCTTGATAAAGCTTGCATTCATTGATGACGAACTTGGCGACTTCCCAACCGTCTCGAAATTTGTTCCCAAGATCGTAGAGCACAACATGCTCTAGGTTATCAATGTCGGTCTCGCTTGTCTTTCTGATGTAATGCTCGAGACGAGACCGGCTGAATTTGCACATTGTCTTGAATATATGTGGAGGGCCACCAATATTGTGGGTTATATTATTGAACCATTCCACTAATTCTTTCGCAAAGACTTTGTTCTCGTTTGTAATTTCGCTTAGCTCTTCGCGAGAGACAAGAGGCTCACATCCCTTCTCGCTCTGATTCTTGGCAATATAAAACGTGATCTTCTTCTGTTCTTCGTTCCTCACCATTGCGGTAGCCGAGACATGGTCGCGCGCATCTTGGAGTTTGGACCGCGCAAAACAGTCGGCAAGGCGATCGAGGAAGTCCCGCGTTCGCTGGGGAGTCTTTGTTCCACTACGGTCCCATGTCTTTGATTTGAGTTCCCCTACAGCTGCATGAAGATAAAGGGCAGAAGCATAGAATGTGTCCTTATCAAGACCAGGAAGTTTCCAAAGCGAGGAGTTGGAAGCCGGTCGGAGCTCAGGGTTCGGGGATTTGGCATGTGAAGACTGAAGGTCGGGAGCATCCGGTCCAGTAGCAACAGTAGGTGAAGACTCCCCAATCGAAATATCTCTCCTGAAGTGTACGGACCGGGGAGAGTCGCTTGTGGGCATTCTTTTTTTGGTATTCAAGGCCTTTTAGGAACGATAGTAATTGAAACCGAACGGTGAAGTGGACTTTTGACCACAGGCTCAAGTAAAGTCCGGCTATACAGTAACAATCTGGTAAACGAGCGCAGAAAGACATGAGGACGAAATCCAAAAATCCACGCGTCCATGGATACATACATAAAATGCGGCACAGATAAATGCGGCACAGCCAAATAAAGCACAGTCATCTCGCTGCGTTCTCATTGATGCGGTTTGCGGCCCCCACAGCGCTGCATGCACTCAGCCACCTTCTCAATAACCTGATTCTCCACCAATTGTATACAAAATGGCGCAAGTAGTCTCACCCGAAAATCACACTACATAAGCCTAGGAGCCGCAAGGATGATCAATGTCTTGTTCTTCTTTCTCTTCCACTGTGGATTTCAGCTAACATTGACTAAAACTACTCGGCGAAATCATAGATGAATTCATGGGTTCTGAAAGCTACGACAAATTCCGGAAGTCTCTATGTAAAGCAGATCCCCGACTGAAAGAGCGAAATCAGAATACTCCCTCACCAACATCAGCAGGGCGTCCGTGGCATCGGGTAAGGCCGAGAGTTGTTGCTCTTGATCTCAAGCCAAACGGTTGCTTAGGGCTAGCAAGATAGCTTCGGGGCTCAAATACGCTTCAAAACCTACTTGCATGAGCAAGCGCGCTGCAACACTACCCCGCGGCGTTCAGTCTACATCCTCGAAGCTCTTTCTCGCGAATTTGTCGGGGTCCTCGGATCCCATTTTCAGTTACATCCTTCACTTTTTATAGACTATGAGCGGCTCATTGCTGTTAATGATCGGGCTACCGGCGAGGGCGGTGGCATTCCATTTTTGCCGTTTGCTATTCACAGCCGTGACTATATTTCGCTCAAATATTATGAGCCATTGTTGCTCTCCACACTACCTACAGGTTCCAGAATTTGTGCGATATTTCAGTACGACATACCGTCTTCACCAGAATTATGGAGAAGTTTCCCGAAGTTGGTGTTTTAAGGAGCAAATGCACTTTGTGGTCAAGAAAGATCCGAAGCTAGCGGGTGGGACTGTGAATCTAATATAAACGCGGTATATCAAAGGCGGTTTTGGATGTAGCGAGGATGCTGGCTGAGGATAAGAGATGGATATGTATGGGATGCTGGTATCATGGCAGGCAATTTCTATACTGTGGGCGGTAGCGTGGGGGTGCTAACTCATCGCTACCGCTGTTGGTCTTCCAACCGCCTCAATGTTCGATGTTCGAAACATCGCCTCGTCGCTCACGGCCGATAGTACTATGTATAGCCCTACAGCTCTATTATCATGTATAAGGTATAGGCATAGGACCTTTACTATATACAAACTCCTACTGTATTTCGTACGGACCTTACAAAAGAGACTTCCACTATGTAAATCCAAACCCAGTAAAAATCAAAATCAAAGGCGTTTTTGCTGATATTTTAGGCCTTATTATATGTGATCCTCCGTAATTCGAGTGCTTACGGATTACTCTGGCAAAACGGGTTATAACCTCGCGACGTCGCCATATAACGCCGGCTATATAGAGTTCATGCCTCACAGGGACCAGATAAAGAGCCGTTCGGGGACATCCGTTTTAGACGATATTGTTTTCTACATCCATGCTCACTCAAGTGCGCTTGATCTGGCCTATCCTAGTTCGTTGGGAATCTTCGTAGAAAAAATTGCCGCCAGTCATTACCTGAAGTTGGCAGAATACTTTCTGGCTGTAATTTAGAAAGTACAATTTAACCTCTCTCGTCGACAAGACTTGACTGACTTCGCCATCGCTGCGGTGGAAGAGCAGTGGAGTGATGTGCAAGCTCTCGAGAGACGCATCGGGGAATACAAAGATGACCTCGAGGCAATCATGCTGCAATTGGGGATACCATTCGAGAGCCCCAACCTGAATCAAACGACAGACTGGAAAGACAGCGCCGCAGACTATCAGTTTTTATACTTGCGCTTCAAGGAGATCGGCCGGCGTGCGAACGGCCTGAATGGCACCACTGCGGCCTTGGCCGGCCTCACTAACAACCGCCAGGCGGCCAAGGCCCAGGAGCTCGCGCTGGAGGCGACGGAACGATCGATACGCGAGGCAAAAAGTGTGAAGGCGCTCACGGTCTTAGGTGTCGTCTTCATTCCTCTTGCGTACGTTGCCTCGCTTTTCAGCATGTCCGATCCGTACAGGCCTGGAGATAAATTGTTTTGGGTGTATTTTGTGTCTACTCTTCCTTTGATCGGGCTAATCGTGTTGGGATACTATACCCTGGAGCTGGGATACACAGGTGGCGGAACACAGTGGTCATTCCGGACTACTATTGCCACTTTGAAGAAAGGATGGAACTGAAAGCTATGTGCTTGCTACAATATATAACTATCCTTTTCTAATAATCATGAAAATTACGAAGTCTAAGGCTTGGCCCACCTGCTACGTCAGCCGCGCTGCATTTTCTGCGGCGCCTTCCCTGCATCAGTTCTACCCGGTACACACGGCGTCATCACTCACCGACCGGCCGGCCATCACCCTTGCCGTAGAGCGCAGATACATATTATTTCCTTAACATCTCAGCTTGGCCGCATTGGTGGATTACCTTGCCTTCTGAATTAGAGAAGAGCGCAAAGGAAACAAAGTGTGACCAGCTGGCGCACCCGTAACGGCTCGTACCGTTAGGTGAACCGCCCTAATAAGAAACACACGCACACACGAGCATGAGCTGTAATAGATATGCGCTTTAACAAGTCACGTATCTATCGGAATAGCTGTGCAAGATCGACTGTGTTTTACATATTCTGCTATTAACGACGTTATAATATATGGCCACTACATTTACTACTATACCTAAATATAGCCTTGCGATATAGGTCTTAAAGCTTACCAAGGATTAGAATATAATATATATTATATATTCCCTACGTAGATAGCTTTTAATCTGAATAATAGAACTTATAGAGACTAAAACTATAATAAACATAGTACATAAAACCTTCTCTATCTCTAAAGTAAGATAATTATATCAGATATCGCCATTGCCTCGAGCTTTCCTATTGTGAAATGTCCATGCTACAATCAAAATAGCACCACCCACTCTATATTCACGTCTCTTCTGATAGATAACTAATTCATCGAATGCGCACTGGAAGCAGTCCCAAACAACTTTACGCGGATAGCCTGTGCACAAACCGACCGCGAGCATGGTCGCTGCTTCACTGGCACTCGCATCAACAAGGTAGTTTAGGAATGTTGAGGTTCGCCTTGGGACTCCCTTCACGAGGTCATCGAGAGTCATAAGATGCCACCGGTTGTGGTCGTCTTGTGGGACAGTGACTGAGGAGACGTACTGTCCGCAGCGACAGGGCTTGCATGATGTGCGAAATTCATCGATGGGTAGGGTACCTAGTGGGACGCCGTTGCGACGTATCTTCCATATGAGAGCTTGAGGAGCGGTATTCCAAGATGGCTCCGCATCTATGCGAAGAGCGTGACCTTGTTTGAACTTATCGTAAGCTTGTAGCGTAGTCAACAGTGGCTTTCCCGTTAGCTCGACATCATGTTCAGGTAGAGAGCAGTCAGCTGAGCGAAAGATTCCATGTTCATCCGTAGGTAAATTCAAGGGCTGGCCGCGTAAGAGGTAATAGCGCCACGATGCGTCGGAACGGATTGTAGGGTGAACAACTAATTCGGAGAGTAAAGTAACTCCATGCATATGCACGCCGAGCAGTGGAACATTCGCAGGATGGAAATCGCGCAACTCGGGCGATCCGAGAAAAATATTTCCAAGGATTGACAAGCGGTGAAAGGGGTTGGGGTCAAGGTAGTATCTCGTTGCCTGAGCCCATTGTTGTAGATAACAGAAGTTGTCGGGCCGAACTATGGAAGGTATGAAGGATATGTCTTGTTGGAATATTTGTGTACCGTTTTCGGGCCATATGATGAGGTTGCTGCATCCACCATAGAGCGTTCCCAAGACGATGGCCTTGAGTACGTAGGCATTGTAGAAAGCTTTTGAGTGTAGTGCGGTGTTCTCATGAGTACAATCGCTATTGGAAAGATAATCGCTTATAAGTTCCGGCCTCCAAGACGCGTCGTCCTCGTACGTAGAAGGAATATATTCGGACATCGCAGGGAAGTAAGGAAAACCCCCCATACGAAGTGACGCTCCCGGAATGAAAAGTTGCCAGAGCTGCTTATGCAGATCCGGTATGTCATCTGGGCCAGACGTCCTGAATGAACCCAATAGCCCCATACAACTCTCCCGAGTTTTGACGAAGGATATCTCGAAAGCCTCTTGCAGCTTTCTTATGTCCATGTTGTAAGGTTTGCCGCTCAGGTGGCGGAAGGCTAGTACAGGTACCCCTGACAATGGGGTGATGCACGGCCGGATTGTTTGGGCGGATTCTTCGATATGGAAGGCGCATGCAAGGTAATCGGTATCGATGCCAGTGCAGGCAATGAGATAGACTTCAGGAGCTTCTCCTGGGCATGCCGAGCTACAATCGGATGGCGTCGAAGCGATATAGGTCGCCGGAATGATGTCAAAGCCGAGTTTAAAAAGAAGAGACGCCATAGACCAGGCTCTCAGACTTCGGGTCGCGTATTTCGAAAACTTGCGCTGCGGCCTGGGCGTCAGACACCATTTGATTACCCCAATGACGAATGGAACCTCGCTCTTCTGCTCTGGCAGATTCTGGTTCATTATGTCTTCAACCGGAACGCCAGAGACACTGTGTGGTTCTGAACAACGACGCCCTGCATCTTCCCATGGTCGGTGCGAACTCGTATGTACACGCCGTGATCGAAGGAACTCGGTGCCGATAACGAGCATCGGCTGCTCTCGAGGAGATGAACTAAAGATTCGGTGCGCTCGCGAGCTTTCCACCATCCATAAGCACCAGTGGCGATTTGGTAAGCAGCCATAAGCTCCCCAGGGCCTATGCCGACCTGAGCCAGCGGGCCGGCCCGCTGGATGTTGAAGGCTAAGGCCATTGTGCAGAGGAACTATGAAAATGATGGTGTGCAATATATAGTGAGGTGGAAAATGCCCACATATATACGTGTTGTTGCCTATTCAGCTCGCCCGCTTGAGCCTTCGGCGAGGCGTTTTTGCTAGACATGATTCGGCTGTGGCGAATTTGTGGCTGAAATGTCTGCCTGAGGTGACAGAAGTGCGGGGCACAAGGCGCATTCGCAGCGAGACGTCAAAAATTTACATTTGATAGCTTCAAACATAATTAGAGAAGAGATGAGCGATTTGAAGAGTTTTGCAACATTCTTGAGCCAGCTAGCGTAGCCTGTTGATAAAGAACTCTAATAAGTGCCGTCCACCAAGCCTTGGATGTGTCGGATACAAGGAAAGGATTCCAATGATACGAGATAACGGCTAGCCTCCTCAAACTGCCTTGATTCGCAAATGGACATTGGCTAAGAGCCTTACAGGGAGCCTCGCCACAGGCGTAAACCATACCACATTATTATCAAATGTCGTTTAGACGTTTACCAAAGAAGGTTGCTGACACTCAGCTGACATGCTTTTGATAGTATTTCGCCTATCTCGAACTTGACATTCCGATCTTAACATTCCCGATGGCGCGTATTGCATAATGGGCCTGGAACCCGAGCAAACGCGCCTCTACTCAAGATACTATCAGTCAAATAAATCCAACAAAATGTCACAGCCCCTCAGCTCCTTCCGCAACAGGTGGGAATTCCCGTCGTTTTAGGACGCTGCGGAAATAAACTCAACCTCACCAAAAAGCCGAGGCGCGCTGCTCTTGCACCATACTCGATGCCGAAGCACTAGAGCGGATAACAAGAGATTCAAGGAAGGGTTCGAGTGAATGTTCTTCCGTGCATTTTCCCCCAATGGGGTCGAAAGTTGAGTCACTTGTGCACGAGAGCTTACGCGTCTTGGGTGCCTGATGCAGACCCCTCCACAGCATCGAAGTCGCCAAATATCAAAGCCCGCCAAAGTGGGTATATCTTGCGAGTCGAAAGTTTTAAACGACCTCGTTTATGCTGACCCCCCGCGGAACCAGGACGTTTTACTAAACGCTCCGCTATGTACCTAGTTGTAACGCGCAAGCAGCACAGCCAGCTCTTCGCAATAAGTCCCTTATTCGGACGGTCGAGAACGTACGCGATCGATATTGTACGAGACCTTGCAAATAGCTCTTTCTGATTACGCTGCGTCGTTGAAAGAGGCCCATTGTAACTGGCTGGGTCGCTGTGAGGCCGTGCTGTCGTACAGATATTAACCGGCATTCGTGCATAGGCGACCTTTAGCGTGGACAGGGGAATTTACCTCGTCGAGAGCGGATGCGACATGAGACATTATGGTATAAAAGGTGATGGCCAGTGGTGCTGATGATGAATGTCATCAATTGAGGACTTTCTGCATCAATCTTGTATTGAATTGGGCGACCATAATGAGAATCTCAAACATCTCCATTTTCACTGCGCTCTGCGCCGGTCTTGCTTCAGCGCAAGGTTCCTTCAAAGACTGGCATCCAGCGGGTCCGGGTGACCGTACATCATCTCCCACCCCTCTCTCGCATTACACGTCCACTAACATTATTCCCTTAGTCCGCGCACCATGTCCCATGCTCAACACCTTAGCAAACCACAACTTCTTGCCTCACGATGGCAAAGCCCTCTCGCTAGAACGCGTCACATATGCACTCGGAACTGCACTGAACATGAGCAAGGAATTGAGTTCGTTTCTGTTCCATGAGGCTATCGCGACAAGTCCGGAGCCGAATGCGACGACGTTTAGCTTGGAGGATTTGGGAAGACACAACATCCTGGAGCATGATGCTAGTTTGAGGTATGACCACTTAGTGTTTTCTCCCATGTTGTCATGTGTGGGGACATGGAATGACTTGTCCCGATCGTAGTCGCGCGGATTATTACTTTGGCCATGATCCTTACTCTTTCAACGAGACTGTCTTCAACGAAACGCGCTCTTACTGGCATGGCGATATCATCGACATAAAGATGGCCGCCAACGCTCGTATAGCTAGAGTCATCACTTCCAACACAACAAACCCGACGTTCTCATTGAGCGACCTGGGCTCCGATTTCAGCATCGGTGAAACAGCGGCCTACATTCTGCTCCTAGGGGACAGGGTGAGCGGGACGGTGCGAAAGGAAGTAGTAGAGTACCTATTCGGTAAGTTCAGCAACTATACTAGACCGAGTGGCAGCATTGCTAATATTGTAAAACAGAGAATGAGAGACTGCCGGTTGAGCTAGATTGGAAGACGCCCTGCACTGCGGTTAACAGTACGGATCTCCTCGACTTGATGGATAGAGTTGTTAATGCGACGGGGCTGACGCCTGATGATGCAGAGGCGTTGCTTTCTCGGGCCGATTTGCATGCCGGCCGAAAGCAAGTGTGAAGTGTTATGTTAGCGAAGGAGTTCTTTGTGGGAAAATTGAGAGAAGACAGTAATTACCACACACCGAGCTCTTTTCCAACCGCCAATTGCACCTTCATGTCCATCCCAATGCGTTCAGACGTAAAACAGGCAACCAGATAAACCAACGCCAAGGAGTAGACAAAGAAACGATAGTAGGAAACTTTAGAGAACGAAATAGAGATTTTTGGACATGCATGGTTGCTCATTCTCCTTTCGATGTCGTTCCATTCCGCGTTTACATTGTTTCTGTATTTCCATTTGTCAGCGTTTGGTCACAAAGACAGTGATAATTCCGTACCATACTACATCCCCGAATTCAACCAGATCTCTCCCTGTGCAGACGGAAATCCTGTAAGCGCAAATTTTGGAACATGCGCATCCTCCTCCATATTTAGTATTCTGACTGCACAATCAAAGCAATCCCAAATGATCTGCTTATGCCGGATACCCTGCAACATGCCTAGCGCGAAAACGGTCCTGCTCTCGCTCTTGCTTGCATCGACGCAGTAATTCAAGCCATGGGAGTCGTAGTCGTCCGTCTCGCGGAGGCCCCGAGGTGCGATTTGTAGGAAGTATTGGATAGTAAGTTGACGGCAGCTGTGGTTGTGCGCGGGTATTTGTTGTTGGAAGGTGTGGTGTCTACACTCGCAAGGCTCGAAGCGGGGAAGCAGACGAAGGAAGTCCCATAGGCCGAATTGTGCTAATGGGTTATCGTGAGGACGGACTACTAGTACGAAGGGATGACTATCGGTCATCCAATGGGCACAGCGTCGAGCCGAGGTATTGACCCGTTGGAGGACGGGTCCGGTACTGGGAGGTGGGTTAGAGCTGGTGCAGTGTTGAATGTCCTGATAAATGGAGAGGCGCAGTAGCTGGATGATTGGATGATTCCATCGTCGTAGTAGGATGGCAGATTTAGCGGTAGGCCGCGTAGTAGGCGTACGATGAACATCGCTTTAGCATCCATTGTCGGCCGAACAACGAGTTCAGATATCAAAGTGAGGCCGTTCCGATGTGCGTCTATAGCGGAATTGCTGGCAGATGTCGAGCGCGCAATGAACATGTCCATTAACGGCTATCTCCAATAGTCGATGACGCTCTGGAGGGAGCTGGGCTTTCCAGCATGCGTATTGGAGATTTCCTTGGTCCAGTGTTGAAGCCTAAACTTCGCTAGAAAAGCGATGTCGGGACGCATAGCGACTTCTCTAGCAAGAACTTCATCGCCAGAATCATCAACGAAGGGAGATGGTAGGACGAGATCGGCGGGGCAGATGCCGTAAAGAGCTCCAAAAAATGGCGTCCTTGAGAATATAGGCGTTCCGTTGTACGCTCTAAAGGGGCGGCGGGTCATAGCCCTTGACGGCATCGGTGTACATACACGTCTCGATGAGATCCGGATTCCAGCTTATGTCTACTTCAGAAGCTGGGATGTATTTTGCCATCGCATGAGGACATATGGGCGTAACCTCCGTGTCGGATCAATTGCTCCTCACAATAAAGATAGACAATAGCGACTCCTGAAAGCGTGTCATGGGTCCGGCTCCGATAGAATTCAAGCTAAGTTGGAAGTCTAAATTATCATTTGGTCGAGCGAATCCGATGGACACGTTTCGGGCGCAGCGGAATGAGTAGATCCAGGCTTCTTCCAACTCTTCGGTGGCAAATCGAAAAGGCTCGCCAGCGCGGTTTCGGAAAGCCGAGGCGGGAATGTTCCTTATTGGTATGATCAATGTCATTATCTCTTGGAGCACAGAGTGCCTCTTTTGAGGAGACCGAGTATGGAAGGCAAGCCGGTCAACCTCCGCATCGGGTTCGGCGATAAGAACTACTACAGGCAACGTTAGCGAAACATCCAAGCTACTTAGAAAGCGGTCGTCATCTGGAAGGATATGGAATCCGAACTCTGAGAGTACGACAGCCACACGCCACGCACGCAAGCTTCATGTGGGATATGTGACAGATGTACACTCCTCTCTCGGCACAAGTGTCCATTGCAGTACACCAGCAATAAAAGAGATCTCAGTAGGTTGTCCAAGACCTTGATGCATTACGTCTTCCAAGTAGATGTTCGCCATTGTGGACTCCACCGAAGAGATCTTGCCGAGCATCTCTTGGCGGGTTGGAAGGTTTTCCTCTTCGATGGGCAACAACACGTGCACTTATTTACGAAAAGTTCGCGTGAGCACGTCATTGAAGATGGCATCTACATTTTAGAGGACTCGTGTCTAGCAGGGCATATGACACAAAATGCTTGAGTATCTCACTCGCGGGCACTGTACCATACAGTGATAGCATAGATACACAGAGTCCTCTCAAACATGCTTGACCAGAATCAGCGGGGATGGTGGTGGAGGGGAGTGGTAGCGGTACCGGGACGAAAGAATGGTCATGGTACAAAAGTCTATGAATCGAGTTGAATGACCTTGTATGTATGATAAGTCGAAAGTCGAGGCCGGTACTAAATGCACACCGCGTTGGTATAACTCGCGGAAGTTCAGAGCCTCTTGCCGAGACCGCAAGAGACGCTCTGTGACGTTTGGAACATTATTGAGGCAGTAGCAATTGCTATCGGTCCCATCTAATGGACGAACGTCTTGTTCTCTTCTCATATCGAAGGATGCCATCGGAGGAGATGTAGATCAACTGTTCGTTTAGGAGGGCAAAGCTGCAGTTATCAGCGCATGCTGATATGTGCTTTCGGGCGCGAGACTCACTAGAAAGAGTATTTGGTTTAGATTTACATAGTAGGAGACATTTTGTAAGTTTTGTACGAAATATAGTAGGAGTTTATACAGGGTAGGGGTGCTATACCCCTACCTTATACACGATAATAGAGCTGTAGAGCTGTACACAGTAATACCGACGAGGAGATATTTGGAACATCGAACATTGAGGCGACAAGCAATAACATGTGCTACAGAACCGCAGGGTGTTGGGAGACCAACAGCGGTAGTGATGAGTCTTATTATAGAACATGTCAAAATATAGAAACATAATAAGGTGATAGAATTACGAAAAACACGGCCCAGGAGCCAACATGACGTCACGCCGAGTAGTGGCCCAAACTCCCGGGCGAGGGGACTAGAAAGATTATACCAATCTGAATGCAAGCTTTCGAGAGATGCTCTCGACGATGAATATAAATCTACATTGAAGGGTTCCCGGTGGACGCATGACTGAGGGGTCTGGAACCCCCACACTCGCCTCCGGAGCCCTTGGCACGCTATTCTATTTCCGGCCTAGAAGCCAACAGGGGCCATCAACTTTCTGGAGCGTCACGCACGCTGACACCACCTTTCACAAGACTCTCAGCCCGCGTCTACCTTCGACAATGCCACGATGAGCGAGTCGCAGAAGCTCCTGCATGAGCACCCATCCGACTCCGACTCCGACTCCGACGTCGAACACGAGCCAAAGCTCAGCCCCGCCCGCCGACAATCCCCTTCCCCGTCATCGTCACGGCAATCCTCGACATCGCCAGCGGCGCCAGGCGGCAGACCGAATGGCCACGGCAAGCGTCAGTCTTCTTTTGCGCAGCCGCGGCCTCCGGGCACGCCGCGGACGCCGAACCGGGTGCACTTTGACGATGATCCGGTGCGGAGGAGCATGAACGGCGGCGATGCGCGAGGCGATGACTGGATAGAGCTGGATGGGGATGATTACATTGGTGATGATGCGCCAGGGAGGGAACGAGTGCAGCGGCTGCCTCTCCTTACGGGCATCGAGGCGCCGAGCGTGACGGTTGCGGAGGAGGCATTTAACCCCGAGGAACATCTGGAAAGCGCCAGACCTCGGAGCGGGATGCGCAGCGCCTTCATGAATATGGCGAATAGCATAATGTGAGTGGGGACCGTATATTCGAACCCGTCACCGGAATACAACTCACAAGGTGCAGAGGGGCTGGTATCATCGGGCAACCCTACGCCTTCCGCAACGCAGGCCTCATCACTGGCACCATCCTCCTCATCGGCCTCACAATTACTGTGGATTGGACAATACGCCTCATTGTCATCAATTCCAAGCTCAGCGGCACCGACTCGTTTCAGGCGACAGTCGAGCATTGTTTTGGGAAGTCAGGGCTGGTGGCCATATCGCTGGCACAATGGCTGTTGTACGTACAATATGGGACAAATGTTGCAATGATGCTAACCGGGGCAGCGCTTTCGGCGGCATGGTAGCCTTCTGCGTCATTGTAGGCGACACGATACCACGTGTGATGGACGCTTTGTTTCCCTCCCTGTCCGACATGTCCTTTCTGTGGCTCCTCACGAACCGACGAGCCGTCATCGTGATCTTGATTCTCGGCATCTCGTATCCTCTTTCTCTCTACCGAGACATTTCCAAGGCAAATACTTCCCAGCCCAATGCACCACATGCACTAACGTCTAACAGCTTGCCAAAGCCAGCGGTCTTGCTCTGATCAGCATGACCATAATCATCATCACCGTGATCACCCAGTCGTTCCGTGTCCCCGCCGAGTCGCGCGGCCAATTGCGGGGCTCCATCGTAATCCACTCAGGACTATTTGAGTCCATAGGAGTGATCTCCTTCGCCTTCGTCTGCCACCACAACTCCCTCCTAATCTACGGCTCTCTACGAAAGCCCACCATCGACCGCTTTTCACGAGTAACGCACTACAGCACCGGTATATCACTAGTAGCATGCCTTGTCATGGCACTTTTCGGCTACCTCACGTTTGGCGACAAGACCCTAGGCAACGTCCTCAACAATTTCCCCAACGACAACCTCATGGTCAACATTGCTCGGCTCTGTTTCGGCCTTAACATGCTCACCACCCTACCCCTCGAAGCATTCGTGTGCCGTGAAGTGATGAACAACTACTGGTTCCCCGACGAGCATTACCATCCGAACCGCCATATGATCTTCACCACGGCCCTCGTCGTCTCTGCTATGGTGCTTTCCCTTATGACCTGCGACCTCGGTGTCGTCTTCGAACTCTTCGGCGCAACATCGGCTTGCGCGCTAGCGTATATTTTACCGCCACTGTGCTATATTAAGCTTAGTAAAAGAAGCAATAAAACGTACATTGCGATGGCTGTAGTGGGATTTGGATGCGCGGTTATGGCTATTTCGCTGTTCAAGACTATGGGCAAGATGGCGGGTGGTGATTCGTCTGAAGGCCAATGTAGCTGATGTCTTGGGTTTATTGCATGCATACATGGGTGTTTTGGGCTTTGCATGGTGCGCGCGCAATGGATAGATGGAGTATTCCTTTTTCTAGGGGCAACCGTTGAAATGTATCATATCTTGTCAAAACGCATGAATTTTAGCGATTGGCTACACGTTCGTGGGCGGGATGCGATGACGATCAGGGCACCAGCCCAAGAATGCGGCGCCATCTCCACTCTACAACTCCTTCGCATCAAGGTGCGCGGCTCCTAGCAGGCTGACGGCAAAATATTCTTTCGACAAGTATTCCGGATAACTCGGCGCATACCCTGAGCAAGTCATCGGGATAAGCTCACTAGCCCCAAGACTCAAGGGTCCAAGCCGCATACAAAGACCCACCATCTCTCCGCAAGCGCACTACCAAAATAAGACCTAACATTCACAATGCCATCGCTTGCTTCAATGCTTTAGTGATGTGTTTCATGCCAATTATTGATGATGCCGTGGCTGCGATGACCTCACTCGTGATACGGAAGGATTGGAGAGCGAGGCTGATCCTGACGTCACACGTGTCCGCGATCTTGATCTTGCTTGCCGGGGCCAGCACGCGGCATCAATGACATAGGAGAAAGGGAAAGGGCATATAAACAGCACCGGTCTTCCACAAGTACTCTTATCCTTCCATATCAAATAACAGTCCTCGCGTCCAACTTTGAAATCACACACTCAAGCACTTCTTCTCTTCCACCTACAAACCCTCGCCCTTAACATCCAAACATGCCTCTCTTCGGCTCTCACAAAGAAACCACTGTCTCCCCTCCCCCACCCACCACATCTACCACCTCACCCACCCGCAGCCGAACCCTCTTCTCCCGCCGTCGCTCCTCCTCCCCCGACATCACCACCACCAACGCCACGTCACCCAAACGGCACTCGCTGCTGCACAAGTCTGGCACAGAAGATGATTCTATAATGGCCGCACGCGAGCGCGTCATGCGCGCCGAAGCCGCAGAGCGCGAAGCAGACCGCGCGCTCTTCGCTGCTAAGAACGCTGTTAGAGAGGCGCGGGAGCATGTGCGACGCTTGGAGTTGGAGGCTAAGGAGGAAGCCAGGTTGGCCAAGATTAAACAGAATCAGGCCAAGGCTATTGGGAAGAGGGGGAAGGCTCTCGGTCGTAAGTTCTTCCTTATTACATACATGTGACGGTCAGTTGCTGATGCACCCAGGTCATGACCATGTCTAAGCTACCGTTATGGCTCCGCCATTATGTACCGAGCTCCACCGAACTATGCTGGATCTATGGCGATAGGTTCTAGCGGATGTGTATGATTACCGACGATGATGACCATTTCTTACTGAGCGAGGAGTTTTCTTTTGAGCGCATTCCATCACATACCGTTCGATACCCGACATGTATCTTTGTATCTATAGCACTGCAATATCAGGGGGAGCGGCGTCGCTTCAACGTTCATGATTATGTACTATACTCAGCGTGCAATTTGATCACTTTACGATTTTACATGCTTTCGTTCGATTGGTGTTATCCTAACTACATTTGCAGACCGATACGTACCTGATTTATCACCCTTGTTGTATACAAATGCTGAAGGTTCCCACGCACGATCCTGCGATATGACATCACCCCCGCTACTCCCGAGGTGTTCACGTTCTTCTCCATCGGCTTCTATTAGTAGCTGTATGTAGATATAACGGATCCTCCTGAAGCGTAGGTAGTCTTCGAGCCGTTTTCTCGATGTCGCTCAGGTGTTTATTCGCCTTGCAATCCTCTGTAGATATTGAGAAACGAAGATCCCTCAGTTGCGTATCGAGTTCCCATAATATGTTACTTAGACTCGCCCTGAGTAGGAACGGCAGCGTTGTTCTGTTGGCGATACTTGTTATTGCACCCATGTGCGAATGAAGTCTGTCCTGCATACCTTGAGCCGCGGAGTACGTACGAGCTATTTGTTGGCCTTTGCTTATGCAACACGCGAACAAAGGCAAGACACTTACGTGTTCTGGATGCATGGTGTTATGTCGTGCGGAAGTGTTGGTTTATCTGCCCTATCATAAGTTGTAGGTGCGTGATATCAAAGAGGGATCCGCGCAGATTTACAATTATATATTACCTATATATAGTTAACGAAGGAATAGTGTGATGTTCCGCATTCAACTTCACTACATTGATGTAGCGTTGTGCGTTCGCGTCTCTGGATTCAGTAAATTTATGCATACGCCCATTCGTTTGTCAATGCGTGATGTTGATTGCTAGCCGAAGACCATTATCGAGTGCGAGTTTAGCCTAGCTGTAGCATGCTGGAAGACAGAATCAAAGACTGAGACGGATTGAAGCAATATGATAGATGGATTGAGGCTTGCGACGTCTCTCAAGGGTATTGAAGAGTAAAAGGTCGGAGCTGTAGACCATCAGAGTATGCTAAGCTAGTCCCTGAATGGAATTAGGGGAGTGAACCGGAATTGGTAGGGGTCTAATATATTGATTTTGATCACGTGACTCGTTCCAGCAGACCCGTCATCGCACCATCAACAGCATCGAGCTAAATGTACTGAAGGGGAACAACTATGTAGTTGCCTACTTATATCTCAAGTGGAAGCTAACGGCTGGTAGTGGAGCCCAACGTTCACCGTACGTAGAAGCACCGGTAATCCCGTCGCCACAAGCCTCCAAGGCCATGAACCGCGAATAATTTCTCTAATCACTCATACCGGGCCCCCGTACGGCTTTATATCAAATCCAACACTACCCTTACGCGTCAAACTCTTGACCGTCATTAGGCGCCGCCCCCAAAGTAATCATCCCAGTTGATCGGAGGAGGTCCCTGGGGCGCGATGATATAATAATCCAACTGTATTCCGACCATATTAGCATACACCTATCCACTAGACAAGATAAAAGAAACAGATAAATGCAAACTCACAAAATGAATGCGCTCCTCTTTATGTCCTATCAGCTGAAGGATCTCTTTCTCGAGGCGTACGTGTCCCATGTGTGCGTACTCCCCCTCCCTCTCGGGATAGTAGACCCTGAGAAAAGCGCGCATTAGTTTCTTGTTGAGCCTTTTGCTCTGTGTTTTGTTAGCGAGATAATAGAGATGCTCTTCATTTTGAGATGTGATGCAGCGTGGGATGGAAAGGATGCTGACGCGCGGGCTGTGTGTATGTGGACTAGAGTGGTACACATACGTGATCAAACTTCGACTTTTCACAGACAGCCCAACAGACCCGCTGTTGAAAGGTTTTCTCCTCAGGGTTGCAGGCGGCCGCACAGTCGAGCCAGATTTTGCGTTTCTCGAGACCTGCAATCAAGGAAGGTAAATGTCAGCAATATTTCAAGGTAGCGAGACCGCTATGGTGGTGATTGCAGTGCAAGATCAGTGTTACTCACTGCGCTCGTCGTGCTCGATGTGGTGAGTGTGGTGATCGGTGGTTGGAAAGGCCGTGAGCAAAGGGAGCGCCAGGGTTGCCGCAGAGAGAATCGCAGTCAACTTGACCATGATGGGCGATTTATCGTGGGGAACGTTTTGAGTGTTGTATTAGACGTGGGAAGTGTGTTGGAAGATGCTTTGAGGTGATGAAGCTTGAGGTAAGAAGGACAGACTTTTATACCCGCATTACGGAGTGCGTAATTATGGTTTTTGGGTAAAAATATGTTTTTCCACGGTGCTGTTGAGGTACTGAGCCGTGGAAGAGTTGCTCGAATCCGTGCCTAAATAACTGTGGATCAGGTTGGCCGAAGATGCTCCGCTGTAGGAAAGTGTTAGCATTTGAATCTGCCGGCGAATTACCTATTGCATACAAATATTTATAGCAGTAAAGCAACCCAGTATTCTGGTCATATCTCATCGTTGGCACCATCCTAATAGCCGGTGTGGAGTGGGGAGTGTGAATTTTCGCCCTAAGATAGTTGACCGTTGGAACACTATACGACGCGAAGTTTCCAATTCAGCATCGTGTCGTATGGAGATTCGGTCCACGATACGCGTTACCGGAGTTCTTGCAGTTTACAAGTCACTGATTCCCGCCTTCAATTTATGATTGGTTGTTTTGTTTTCGTGATCTTGTTATGCAATAGCCACACAGCATAACCAAAGGTACGAGAAATGCTACTTTCTCCATCTCATCGCCCTAGTAGATCGAAGGTCATAAACAAAGAAATATAACGGTTAAATATTGATGTATGCCGTGGTTGATAAGACAGTTACACTCACAATTTATCCCAGGTCTTTGATCTTCTGAAGACTATTACTACAGTGACCGTTCTTTTAGGCGCAATTTCCCGCGGTTACCAACAAAGCTTCCAGAGACAGCGCTTCTTTTGAACTTTGCATATGATTGCAATCAGTCGTAGCATGTGAACGAACAGGACGTGTCTGGACCAAGCATCCGGTTTTGCGCGATTCTTCCTGTTCGTCCTTAAGAACAACACTCTTCGAAGTGCCTTCTCACACCCAAACCCGTTGGAGGTTTCGTAATTTTCTCTAAGCATGGCATGATCGCTCAGACTCACGCATATATTGCGCGTCACCGCCAACATTCCCTTCTCTTTCAGCCATCCGAATCGTAAGATGCCGAACTTTGGGGCGATAAAGATATTTTGGGCAAGTGTATTCGCCAACTGGACGCCTTTCGCATTGGAAAATCAGCCATCTCTGATACCGCTGCATGACGATCATCCCGCATATCGAGACCGGGGGCCTAGCGAGACGGGTTCGCTATGTCGGAGTTCTCGCGGAACGCAGCTGGCGGAGTCAGATGCCTCTTTGCAGAATACTAGAAGGGAGATTGAATTGCAGAACTCGGCCTTGGGTGAAACTTTCCCCTTTTCACTATCAAGGCCTGCATGCGTGACATCAGCAAGTGACCATACCCAATCGTATTTGTGGAAGGCATTAATTTCTGTTGTACGCGCGAATCTCAGACAACGAGAGACCATGTTACCAAGCAGGGCCGCTATCTTGGCGTAGAATCATTGCACCGCGACAACTTTACTGAGAGAGAACCAACCTGCGAATCGTACTGTATATCCTGGCGGCCTTCGAGGGCTGGTACGTCGTGGAGGCTGTTTCGTTGGACGTGATAAACTGCGACCCTGCTGGCGCTATACATTGAAGGTATCCACTATGCAAGACAGCATAATTGCCGTAACCGTCCACGGCGTGACCCCCGAACAATTCAACACCCGTTTCCTGCAACGAGCGAACGGCCAGCGAAGGAGGTCTCCTAACGCAAAAAAACCCTTCTCATAAACCCTAGAGACCGCACAAACGTCGCGGGCCACCCACCAAACGCATCCTCAAGAACAACGAACACAAAGTCAACCTTCCCAAAATTTCACCATGCCTTCTTCAGAATCCGACAATACAAGGGCTAGCGCTTCAACCGCAACCCACGAAGCCCGAGGGGCAATGAACAGAATGTTGAACCGCCACCTAACTTCGGCTCGCACCATTGACATTGCCTACGACCATCATCATACTACCGTAGACGCTAGGCGCGAAGAGGGCTTCGACACTTTTTCCGACATTAACGATGACCTTAAAGCTGGAAAACCTGACTTCCACAATTCCCACGCTCAGAAGTCCGACCCTCGGCAACATTTACTACGTTACCTTCCTCCTCCCATTTACGGAAATGACGGGCCCGGGTCATCGATCCCGGAATCATACAACAGCGGCGATATTCCGGAGCTGTTTTACTCGCCAAGACGGAGGAGGGAACGGCGTGAGTTAGCGGGAAGAAGGAGGTGGTGGGAGATCGATTTTGATGAGTGGAATGCGTGTTTGGGGGTTTATTTGATAGGGTGTATTATTGTTATCGTGGTCGGAGCAGCAGTTGTGGGCATTTGGATTCTGCTACATCAATGAGGGGTTGGATGGAACTCTTGGGCTCTTTCTTCTTTGGGGAGGTTTTCATCAATGTGAAGGTGTCGATGGAGGGTAGAAGGAAGATGGCTCGATGTTTTCTGCATTAGGGAATAATAAGATATGGTTATTAAGATGCGTATTATCCAAAGTTCGGTGCGCAAAAGACCTTTTTTACGCAACACATGCTTCAATGGTGAGGGTTCTCGAAGGTCGAAAGGTATTGGGAGCGGGCAAGTTCGAGAACAGAGTTCACGTAACTAGTACCTCGCGCCGCCTAAGAACCAAGAAAGCGGCGGATCTGGACTGTCATCCATTTCATATCACTCAGACCTAAATCTTTGAGAATAGGGCCCAAACTTCCATGCTCAGACCCAGGCAAATTGGTACCATAGCCGTTCATCCCCGGTGTATGCGGCTTAAAATGAACTTCCAAATGGTGAGCATCCGTGGTAGCATCCGATGTATGCCATGTGAAGAAAGACACGCGTCCAATATTGGCGCCCAGGTGCTTTTTCCAAGCGTCTGCGTGGCCTTTGAACAGCTCATTCAACCCCACGGAGTTCAGACGTCCAAAGAGGGAGCGTTGTACGCTAGCGGGATCGTCCATACTAGGAAGCTGGTATCCGAACTCGAATCGAAGCTTGGGAAGTCGATAAAGGTGCTGGAGTAGGCTTACGATGTTCGCATTTGAAACTTTGTCCACATCAATCTGGATGTCCCCGGTAAGACGTTCCGTGTCGGCGCGGAAGACGGGTTGTGTTGGATAGAATGTTTTGACGTAGTTGGTTGCTGTGCTATAGTTCACTCGGATCGGATGTCGTAGGTACATTACGCGAAATTCAGCCCGTATTTGGCGACATACATGCATTAGATGAAGGTATTGGGACCGGCGGTGGTAGTTTCTTGCAGTCTCGACGATGGGCTCGTCGTCTTCTTTTGAAGAGAAAACCACCATTGGGTGCCTGAACTGGGGTTCTTTGATGCGGCAAATCGAGGAAGTGGGGTTTGCCATGTCTGCAGAGCAGAGTTCTGCTTTGACATCCGTTGGGCAAGCCACAACATGTTCATAGATGCGATTGCGTAGTTCTATCATGGTTGGCATTTGTTAGAAGCATTGCAGACACTTCTACTTACCTCCAGGGATGTCCAGAAATGATAACATAGTATCTCCATCTGAATGACTGTTCAAGCTTAGTTCTATCGAAGTCGAGGAGCTTATCGGCTTGTGGTCCGCAATTTGTTCCTCATCGCTACAAGCATCGCGGCTTGCAGCTCTCGAATCGCTGGACTCCGCCTCCTTCAACGTAATGCACATTTCTCTTAGATTTAACGGCCTTCTGAGTGTAAATGGAAGTGGTGTTTCCGGAAAGAAGGAAAGACGAAAAGGTGATGCATGGCGCCAAGTGACTGCCTAGATCGCTTCTTCGGCCAGCTGAGGGTCGCAAAGCGCCCTTCATGGCGCGTGAGTCATTCAGGTGTTCTCATGACACTTCCAACTTTCATGTATTATAAACTCGTCTTCATTGCAGTTATAGCGACTACTAAGTACGATAATCCTCATATAATGTTGGAGAGCTCTAATCACGTGCTTCCACATTGAGTTAGCGCAATTATCGCTTATGTCAGTCATTTCCCCGCTCATCGTACCACATCGGTTCACCATTCTCTTTTGGGCTAACATAGCTTCGTTCACTTTGATTCAATTTACTCGAAACTGACTAGCAAGCTTATGCCTGAACGGCTATCTTCATGAGTTCCTCCTTTGCCATGACAGGGCCCGGCACGAAAGCAGGCCTTTCACCTGCAACAGGGTCGTCCTCTCCGGCCTCCTTCATGCCTCCCAAAATCATCGACCCGGGCGCCATGGCCTGCCATTGCCACGGGTCGGTGAATGCCTTGAACTTCTCATCATGCCACTGCCCGGCGGTCACGTACCGTCCTTCACTGTCCACGAACATGGTGTCGTCCTCGGCGCGGAGGAAGTAAGCGATCGAGTAGCGGTGCTCGGTCGGGTCGAAGGGCACCACGCGGTGGATGCATGACTGCATCTTCATTCCGCTTGCGAAACGCAACGAGTCGCCGACGTGGACGAAAGCGCAGCCCGGCTTTGGGGCGACGAAACCCATCTCGCGGGCGCCACACGTGCCTGGGGGACGGATCTGGAGACCCCACTGCTCACTGAAGAGCAGTGTCAGGGAGCTGATGTCCGTGTGTTTCTGGTGGCCGAGTTTGTTGTTACCAGTCTCGTTCGCTGGAAGGTAGTGCATCATCGACAGCTAGCCACGGTCAGCTAAATTCTTAGACTTCTTATTCTTTCATCTTACCGTGGTTGTCGAGGGGCGGTCGTTGCGGTGCGAGTTCTCAAAGCGTGAGGCTCCGGTCAAGTTCATCCCGGTGGAGAGAGCCGAGAGAATGACCTTGGTGATGGTGTTGCAGCTGCCGATGGCATTCTCCAAGACTTGCAGATCGCCGCTGTTCTTGATCGGAGCCGGGACCTTGGGACTCCCTCTCTGAATCTCATCGCGCGATACTTTCAGCATCTCATAACCATCCTTGGTTCCCGCCCCAAAGGCACCTGTGCGACTGCCGACCGGCTCATAGCCAAGGTGCGAAGAGATCAATCCGAACTCGTTCTTGGCTTCAATCGGCGCCTCGAAAAATCGATGCATGAGCTTAAGAGTCTCCTGCTGGTCACTGAGCATTCTGCGGCCGTCGATGCCCTTGAGGTCGAGGTAGAAGTACCCTTCCTCAAGGCACGCGTTGAGGACCTTTTCCAATTCGGCGGGATCTTGCGAGAGCAGCTGCCCATAGTCGATTGTCTGGACCGGCCAGACGGGGACTTGCTTGCCCTGCCATTCGACGGTTTGCGGCATGTCAACTGAGGGAGCCATGTTGTTCCGTGAGACTTGTGGATTCTTAGGCAAATGTAGGAAGGATTTGTTTTGACTGTACAAACTTCTTCTCAAAGAGAGTCCGGCTTAACTCCTAGCCTCCACGAGACAGACTTTATATACTTGCGGCCTTGGTACTTGACAGTCGGTCCGCGCGTTTATTCGACATTGCTATAAATCATTGATCGTCAGCACACAATTGGCTACTTTAACTCGTTTCCCCGCTCTCCACGTCTCGTGTGGGGGAACACTATATTTTACTAAAGTGGTGGACCCACCTCTTTGTCGGCAAATGCCTAGCCATGTGGCGAGGGGGCATCGTGCACTATGCAGCACGATAAAGATTGGTTTGTTCTGCTCGTTGTGGCAATATTACTTGCGCACCGAAGACAGCCAAGTGTCGCACTACAAGTCGCACGCTGTTCAACCAAACAGCTCCCCGCTTCTTAGCTTGCTATCTAGCTCATTTCTTCCACTATATGACACGGCAGAGTTGGGAGAATTTGACTTCTTCCCCTCGGCAATTGGCGATACTATTTCTGAAACACCAAGAGGAAATAGAGAATCTACCCAAACAATTGTTGTCTATGCATCGTAGCAAACTAGACACCTGACCTCGATGCTCTGCCGAGACTCTCCGTCACGGTGAGCGAGATCTTCAAAGGCTGAGTGCAATGACCTTCGGGCGACCGACAGGTCCGAATCAAAGCACTTGATGAGGAGCACATCCTTGGGGGTCATGCGGTGTTTGTAGTACCACCGATGATTCGGGTTGTGCCGGACAACCCAAGACTCGCCCTTAAAATCGTCTTCAGTCATATCAGCCCCGACGAGGTCGGCGTCCGGAACAGAGGCTGCATCGGCAACCGCAATGGGATCCTTCAAAATCGTCTCGATGGGCCTCCAGATATTGATAATCTGATACCTCCTCTTTACAAGCTCATCTGCTTCGTCCGGAAACTCCCATCTTAGCCTTAGCTCTGCTCCGTCGTACGACTGGTCTACGTGTGTCTTTGTAACGGGCCCGCGGTTCGCGAGGTTGTGCAAGCCCAGGTGGTGCCATTGCGTTGGTCCACGGCGGACCTTGTGATTGAAGATGTGGATACGGCTGGCCCCGGTGACGTCTTTCAAGAGCTGTTTGCATTCGTCGTAGTACGCCGCTCGGATTGCTTTGTCGTCGGTGAAATCTTTCTCGACGCTCTCGTGGCAGCAGTATTGGAATCCATGGCCGTCGAGCGAGTACTTGTGTTCGTCACCGTTAACGTCGGTCACCACGAAGTTGTGCGCACGGTGAGGCCGCTCGTTCGTGATTCTGCCTTTTCCGATGAAGATTGGTGTTGGCTTGGAGCCGTCGCCTGGATCGTCCCAGTAATTCAATGTCGTCGGGACATGGCGTTTGTTAGGTTGATGCCCATTGACTCCCATCTTGTTGAATGAAAACGAACTGGTAAAATTCAGCGTTCAATTGTAGGTTAACTTGCTCCAACTGCCGGATCAACTACAAGGATTAAATACCCTAGAACGTCGCGGAACCTTGTATTCCGGCCCTAGTTGTAGGCAATATGCAACTTTATGTAAGCGGAGCTCAGCCTAAACAGTGCTGTGGGGTCGAACCTTCCATATTGCGTCGTCCATTTTCGAACGCGAGTGCCCCAACGATTATTGGGCCAGGGTCGGTACGAAGGAGACAGCATGAGAGACGACGGCTTCATCATTTTTTCTAGGGATGACGAGCGCCCAGAGGATGTCCATCAAGATGTTTCTCACCATTACTTGGCAGAAATTGACAACTCAATTGAAAGACTTCGAGCTTCTCTGTGGCCTTTGAACAAGTTCATACACGAAAACCCCGAACTCGCCTTTAAAGAGTACAAGACACACGAAGCGCTGACGAAGTTCATGCGATCACGCCATGACTGGCAAGTCACAGCATCGGCCTATGAAATGGAGACGGCATGGGTAGCAGTCTACGATAGCGGAAGATTAGGCCCTAATGTCTCTTTCAACGTTGAAATGGGTATGTCAGTCCCTCATATTGTATACAAATCGATACATTACTAACATCATCTAGACGCACTCCCTAATCTTGGCCACGCATGCGGCCACAATCTCATTGCGATAGCCTCGCTCGCTGCTGGTATTGCAACAGTCGAGATGATCAGACGATATGACTTGCCCGGCAAGGTCTTCATCTTTGGCACACCAGGGGAAGAAGGATGGGGAGGCGGTAAAATCCGTCTTCTCGAAGCGGGCGCCTACAAAGGCGTCGACATCTCCCTCATCTCGCATCCGGGCATCTTAAACAACAGCCCTCTTGTCCGGACAACTGCTTTCGTGCGCCTCGAAGTAGAGTACTTTGGACGCGCGGCGCATGCGGCAAACAGCCCTTGGCTCGGTGTCAACGCCCTTGACGCCCTCGTTATCGCGTACAATGCAGTGTCGGTGCTGCGCCAACAGACAATGCCTGGCGATGTGATCGGTATGCACATTACCAATGGAGGAGCAGCGCCGAACATCATTCATGCGTACGCTGCCGGCGTCTTTGTGCTTCGCGCAACCACTGCTTCTCGACTCAAAGAGCTGCAGCAAAAAGTTGGGGCTTGCTTTCGCGCTGGAGCCGAAGCCACCGGTGCTAGATTGGAGGTCAACACCGTTCAAGGGTACGCTGACCATGTGCCGAATCGCGTTCTCGCAGCGTCATACACGAAGTACTGGAATGGATTGCCCGACATACCAGACCCGCCAATACCGCCCGAGGACCAGTTTACTTGGGTCAAGGCAAGCACCGATCAGGGGAATCTCAGCTATGTTATGCCAAGCGTGAATGCGAGCTTCGCTATTCCTCCAGGACCACTGGCGGGACAGCCACACAGTCCAGATTTTGAGAAGGCATCTGCGAGTAAGGGAGCCTTTGAGAGAGCATTGAGGGTGGGAAAAGCTCTGGCGGGGACGGCGGTAGATGTGCTTAGCAAGCCTGGGTTGATTGAAGAGGTTAAGAAGCAGTGGAGACGAGATATGGATGGGATGAAAGAGGGGAAAATAGTCGATTAAGTGGTAGTGAACATTCCTATGTGGCTCGGAATAGATGACAGAGTTTCAGATGAGCTCTTGAAGTAAATGATTCGAAAATTTGCAGCTGCATCAACAACCATACATCCAGACGAAAATCCACTTCTCAGAGAGCTCTTGTACAGGTCATGCACCATAAAGGAAACACCACCGATGTTGGAGCGAATCGGTAATGTCGAATGGAGATTCTTTGGAAATGCAATAACCGCCAGGGAAACATACTACCCTGAAGGCTTCTGATCTAAAATTTTTATCATTCATTCACAATGTGTGACTTAATCCAAATGCTCCCGCGCAATAGCGCGACCCCAGTCTTGGCAATAAAGGGCTATTTAAGTCTGTCTATATCACTTAGTTGCTACAACACAACTTACTCCAACCTAACTCGCTCCAACACAACTTACTCAAAGCTCCGCCACACTTCATCGCCATTTTCGGGCAGGGGCAAACCATGGCTGACGGCCAAATGTAAGTGTTTGCCACTAAGTGAGGAGCATGCTCGAGGCACCAATCGAGACAATGTAAAAGTGGAGGAGCGGAAAACTAGCTCAAGGCTTCTTAATTTACCTGGAGGTAAGTCGCATATTTGGTACAACTGATCTATGGCTAACAGCTGAACATGTAGAGCTCCGTAATGCAATATACCGCTGCATCCTTGACGACGAAGCCTACGAAGAAGACAGTGTCGACCGCGTTTTCGAACACTCGGTAGACGTCACCCACAGAGAAGGACTTACTTTCTACCCTACTTTAGGCTGTCTTACTCGTCATCCTTTGAGACGTCGTTTGCAAGAACCCGCTTATGCACGTTGCGACGGTACGAGTTTGTTGTACTTCGGCCTAACACAAGTGTGCCGTACTATCCGCGCAGAATTTCGACCACTATGGATCACCGAGCATCGCATCAACGTTCCTATGAGGTTCATCAATGACTATTTGAAGATGCACCCACTTGTGTCCATGCGTAACGGCGCTAGGCTAGGCACTATACATCTCACGGGAGGACCATCGCTATGGGAGAAGCCCGTTGACGTTCTTGCCCTGCTCGAAGCGTCTGTCGGCCATTTTAAAATTGCTGCAGACAGGGAGACGTGGATCAGCGACCTATCAAACCACAAATCACTGTGGCAACCACTCATCGAACAAGGCCATCTAGCTGCGCTAACCCTGCACAAACAAATGCCTACACCCTTCAAAGATTGTTTATGGGTCTATGGACGGAGCATTGTACTAGTCGATATCGGCTTTAACATGGGCTTGTTGGATGGGGAAACCTCCAGCAGTGGGGGCTGGCCAGAAGAGCTTGGGCAGCTGCTGATGCTTGTAGATGTCGCACATATATACTACAGGAGCTATGCCTGGCGGATGAATATGAACTGGGAAAGACGGTATAGGTATTATCACAAGTAGTTGGAGGACTAACTAGCTAATTTCCGGGCCAAAACCGATGGAAAGACGAGCATTCTATAGGACCGGGATCCCAGTTGAGAACGGTTAGGTTCAGCCTTCCTCTTGCACATTCTTTCCTTGTTTCACTCTCCAAGACCGGATTCGTCATCCCGAATTTGTGCATACTCTAATAAGCGGTAGCGGCAAGGAGCGCAGCAAAGAGAGGGCTCATGGTCAGCCTTTGGGCCAAGCGTAGCTTTGAAATGTCCAAATACGCCCTCCCCCTAATAAAAAAAAGAGGGAAAATCCCCGGCATATCCATAAGCATAATCATCAAGAGACCTGAAAATGAATGTACTTCTATATCCTTATATATTCCTTCCGTTGATGAACCCCATTCTTTATCGCTCGGCATTTTTCATGTGAATAACGTTGCATAGCGTTCCTCAATGCCGCGTTTTTTGCTCTTTCGCAACTATATCATGCGACATACGCAGAGTGTCGACTACGCGGCCGCCATTAACTCTATCCAAGACGCAAAACGACGCAGATCTAGTTGTTAATATCAGCATTAATGCCACCAGTGAACCAATTGTTGAAAATCAAGTCAATAAAGAGATGATCTGATATACCACAAGAATGTCGATGAAATCCCCTCGGATGTATACTGTTTAGACTCGCCCTTGAACTTGAGCTGAACGACGGGCTTGCTGGCCTTCTCGATAACCTTTAAGGGGAAATTTCTTTATGTCGGCCTGGACCTCAGCGTCGGTGAACTTACGACCGATGAAATTCTTTATCGAAAATGGTATGACTGGGTTTATAACGACTTAGTTCTTCGCTAAGTTATCGATTACGGCGGCTACTTTCACTATGTACAGTTTACATGGGCGAGTATGTGTACATGGTATAGCTCCACCTGCCCGCCTTCAGTGTATCGGATGTACCTCTCTATGAAGGCAACGAACGAGGGCGTTGTGTTCTACTTATAGATCGTCATCCGAATAGAATAGAAATTAGTTAAGCCTTATAAAACAAGTCTGGTAGAATGAATGACATTGAAGCTAGTAGTTGTTGTTATTGCCACTAGCCAGCTCTAGTGCCCGGATTTGGTTCTCGCAGCGGTGCTCGGCCCAGACCGGCCCAGACCGCTCGCATCCCTCAAAAACAACCCACATCAGGACACCTCCAGGACCCGCACCACGCATCGCCGCTGCACAATTTTTTTTCCTTTCTTAACTTTGGTTGCCCCATTTTGCCGGATATATCGCACCGGGTCTGGGCTCCCCAATATACACGTGGCTGCGGGGAACACCCATCCAACTAATCAGCGCACGGTACCAATATCGGCAATCAAGTGGTATATCTGCCTGTATAACCCGGAGCCATGTAACCCTATCTTAATAACAAAATATTGGAGCGTCAATAGCTGGGGGCTATATCGATATTGCGATTGTGCATGGTAAGCGATGCATTTCTTGTGCATGATAGTTGGGAAAAGGCTATAAGATGATGCGACGCTGCGAATCGATCGCCTCTTCCTTATTTTTAGCGATCAAACCGAACCGTTATCTCCATCTAAATTCTTTACGCGACCCGCGATCTTAGCGCCGCTATACAGTCCACCATGATCCTTTCTACCATCCTCACGACCTCCACTTTTGTTACCGCTATCACCGCCGCTGCCCTCGGCTCAAAGCATGTCGTCTACCTTAGCACCTGTGTGCCCACTGAGTGCCCCATCGGCCTCTGCGATCCCGGAGACTTCAGCATCGTAGCGGCTGGTTACTTCCGCAACGGTCCCCCATCCTCTGCGACCGCATCTGCAACGACTCTCGGTGCCCTATCCCCCTCGGCCGCCTGGGAAGGCACGAAGCGCCGCATCCGGCTTGGCCTCGACGGCACGTACACGAGTAACATTGCGCGGGGCGCGAAGACTATAAAGAAAGGCGAGATTGCGGGTGATGGCGAATTGGTGAATGTTGCAGCGGAGCCGTTTGTTTGCTTTAAGGATGGACAGACCAAATTTAGGGGGACGTATGAATTGGAGAGATACACGTGCACGGCGGATTATTACTGTCCAAGCATAGACGCGTAGATAGCCTTGTATTAGTGGGCCATCATATGAGAGATATGGCAGAGCTGTGTTTGTGTTGTTAAGTTGAATAATCGAAGATCAAATGCTGCGCATCGTGTTGCGATGATCAATGCATCCCTCGTCTCGTCCTCCAGTCCGCAACATCTTGACTTACTAACCTTGACACCGCCATTGCTGCATGTCAGGCGTTTCATGCACTTCTGTTACTTTGCTAAATGTGCGAATTAGGTCGCTGTTAGAGAAGAGTAGGCGGAAACCTGCGAGTTTACTATTCGATCTTTGGGCGCGCCCCGTCTACCCCTCCAGTAGCTTGAAAGATGCGAACATACTCGAGTATAGGGCGTACGAGCTCTCTCACCCTGTCAAGTCTGCGCTCTCCTGCTTCGTAGACTCAGCTATGATCTCGAAGGAGGCCAAGAAAACGTGCAAAGGATACGAAAACGATACGGAAAGCAAATAGCGTTGACTGTTCAAGGAATGGAACCTTGGGTTCTTCCGATATATCCCAATATAGGTTAGTTTTGTTCACCATTCCAGCAAACCGTACCGAGCTTCTCCTAGAAACCTTTTGGACATCTCATTTACAGAAACTGCTTCATTGGCATCCCAAGCTTGACACTGGGAATGAGAGTAATCCTACATTAGAGATGCTGCAAGCAATATCTTCTGCGCAGTTTACACTGCTTCGCACATAGCTCCGTCGATGTGAAGATTCGCACCGGTGCAACCACCGTGATAGAACAGAAGGGTTCTTGCCAGTCGGGCCCCTATTCATCGGCAATGCGAACAATCAAGATCCCATGTGTCTCAAGCTTACCACGGGAATGGAAAAGTAGATTACATCGCCCTTTCTCATCGATGGCGTACACCGTCGTTGAATGAGAAGAGAATGTATTGCACAACAAAGGATAACATCAGCCATCAACTAGGAGGCTTTAGTGTACCCGACCTTCCAAAGAAGTTCCAAGATGCTAGTACGGTAACATCGGAGATTAATATATAGTATCCCTAGATTGACTCACTTTGTATAATTTAAGAGGGGCATCACGGAGAAGACTGGAGAAAAGAAAGTAGAATTATGGAGAGTGTCTTCTCCTCGGTATATTGCACAATCGCTGTCGCCTCAGCAAAGGATATGAAAAACGGCTTTCTTACCCGAGAGGCGAGCCCTGAGTATCGACAGGTCTGACCTATCTCTAATTAGCAATTTTATATCTGTGCAGGGCCTAACGACTTCGAATCAGAAGTGGAGAAAGCTGAACTTAATCCCCGCGCGTATCCATTTCAGCGCTAATCACATGTATTGGGAATGAAGTATGGAGGTTTATTGCAAAAATCTTACTAAAATGATAGCATAAGAGTTTAATGATATATCTACTTAAATGCTGCTAACGAAATTCCACAGCGATTCGGTCGGCTCGGTAGCCTGCTTCCCTCCGCCAAGCTGCCAAAATCTTCAAGCTACATTTTTCGACTCTACTGTTGAAGTGTGAAAGTAAAGTAGGAGGCTCGCCAGAAGGCCAGCCTATATACTAAGGCTAGGGCATGAGCTATTACATAACCCATAAACAATGTTCGGATAGCTGCTTCCGCCAACATCTACAGGCGCTTAACTCAGGCAAGCGTTCTACGAAAAAGTGCCAACAGTCTCAGCAACGCCTTACTGTACAAGAAGAAGCCTCCCTAAAGCACTTTATAAGCCAGATGGCTAACTGGGGCTGGCCAATTACAATCTCGTGGATTGAAGGTTTGGGAAATTTAGTATCTACTACAAAGGAAAGGCGATACACAACCGTTAGGCCATAGTTCGTACAAAAACTTCCTTGCGCGGCATCCAGACATCAAATCTAAGTCCGTGCGACGACTTCTTTCCGCTGCAGCCATCGCTCTACACGCTGATGAAGGCGCGATTGCGGTGACCAAACTCCCTAAGACTGGCCGTCGTGTCATCACGGAGCCTCTGTTCGAGCAATCCGACGTTTCCGCCTTTTCGCCGGTTTCTCGTGCCGGCACCAGTCCCGCCTATTCTCTACCCCGGACCCTCATCCTGTAGTGCGAATAGTCGCTATCACTAAGGCATTCTGCTACCCAGTGACCGCTTCGGACGAAAACCGAACCAATTGTACCTTCTGGCTCTATGACGTCTCTAATATTCTAACCGCAGCGCTGTTGTGGAGCGCCTAATATTCAAATATGATTTCTACAGTCTGCGATGTAGTGGGGTTCGCGAGGTAACGGGAAAATCGGTACAGAACGTGGTAGGTGTACGAGCCCAACGTCTATTGATAGCCTACTAACGACGGAGGTATATCTAGTGATTTCGGTGCAGCCTTTGTATGGTTCTCCATTGTATCCTGATATATCTGTTCTTCTCATATGTACGCGGCCTATGCTGGAGCGATCGGATCGATCACGTTCCCATCAATATTACTTCGTGTCCTTAGGTGTGACCCTCCAAGCCTTTCCGACGCACGCACGTTTGTAGAGAAGCTATGCTCTACGGTCGGCGCTGAGCAGCCGCCAAGAGGTTCAACGTAGCCGTTGTCCGCTGGACCAGTATCTCGCCGTTTGTAGTAGCCACAGCGCTTGTAGTGCTCACATGTTATCACGGGTCGCTGGCTGTGCCCCGATGGCAGCTGGAGTGAGGTTTCAGACCGGCGAGTGTCGGCATCCTGACCGTTTGCGGTGATGAGTTCTTCTCCAGCCCACGAGGAGGCGTATGCGCTCTTTCGACCGAGTTTGTAACGGACGGATGGGTTTAACCTCGGGGTGGTCATACGAGGAGGGTGCAGCGCGGATCCGTGCCATGTTCGCAGCGTTGTCTATAGGTGTCTGTTGGTTGGAGGAAGTCCGGCGCTGGACTGTGCAAGATGATGAATGGCCGAGTTGTGGTGAGGTTCGAGTAACGGCCATAAGGCGTCGCGGAAACAAAGGAGTGGGTTCTTTGTATTGTGCGCTTGTTCATGCCGTCGATCAGCCCGAGTACACGCAACCCGTCTCATTCCCTCCAAATCGTTATACTCGCCTTCACAAGCGGTGATGGGGGAGCTAGACTCGGTGCCATGGGCTAACCACCGTTTGGCTTCTGCGATACAAGTGTGTGTTCTGGTCGAGTGATGGGTCTTATTGTAGGTCTCGGAGATGGACTTGAGGGCGTGATCGCGAGGAGCTTTGACCTATGCATGCCCCCTCGGCTGTAAGGAGATGCCAGAAGCGGGCCATTGTGAGGTGCTTGGGATGGTGGTTTTTGCCCAGTCTCAATGGAAAGCCAGCGAGCTCTGAAGGGGCCGTACCCTGATCGTCGCCCTTTCTTTGTGCGGACGAGTCCGGAATAGCTTGTCAACGCGGAGCTGATGCCTTGCGCTCGCTGCGGTCGTCGTCGCGCCCTTAGAGGTGGGGATAACGCTCGAGTGTCGGGCTGTGGCCGCACATTGTACGGGTAGTCGGGAAGGGGCATAACGAAAGGGGCCGAGGCAACCAATACGTACATAGCCGTCTGTTGTGAAGAGAAGGTTAAGGTCTCAGTGTTTAGATCTGCGGAGGGACCACTGTGGTGTCGCTGGCTCGACTGCCCGCCTACCAGGCTCGCGGCTAGGGACGCGGGCAAGACGTGTGCGAACCGTGCTCATCTCAACTCTCACATACATAGTCGCATAGAATTTTTGGTGTAGCAATTTCCTAGCTTTTCCATCACCATCCGAAGCCATATTCAGTATTCTGGAACTTGATGCTCTCTGGTAGTGTCCATGCGGCGGGCATTTGCTGCGGCATTCAGGCGCCCACGAGGCTGCTGCTGGCCACCATGATGGCCCCATGGACGAGATAGCTCTGTAGTAGCTGTTCTGATGGGGCATTACCATCATGAGTACCGCCCATGCTCTCTCGAGCTGATCGTGGGTTCGGGGTCATGACTGTTGGCAGCAGACAGCTGGAGGGACGTGTTCTGAGCGCCTGGTGTCGCCACGGGGCGCTTCCGTAGCCATCCAGCCACCTAGACTAGCATAGATGCGCTGTGGTAGTCACTCTGGGGCTGTTATGGTGTAGCACTATGGTCATGAGCGCCTTTTAGACGCCTCTGATCTGGTTTCTCGTGCTCCGAGACGTGGTCATCGAGGGCGGACAGCGGGACGGCTGGACGGACGTTTTCCAGTCACTTGGTGCCGCCAACGGGGCGCGCCATAGCCATCAGGCCAGCCCGGCTGATATATGAGCGCTGCGGTAGTCATCCGGAGACTTTTATAGTAGCAGAATCCGTCTCGGAAATCCTATAAAGCAACCCACCCCCTTGCAGCGTCTGCATAGGCATCCAGGAGAGCTGCAGCTCTATGCACTCCTTCCGGCGCATCTTCCTCGCCACTCCCGCCCCGCAGCCCGTCTCTCACCGCGCCTGCCTCGCCGGCTCGCTAGCCCCTGGCTGCCTCTTGGTGTAGTTCGCTCGCCGCCACGCCCACAACGCCATGTATCCACAACCACATACCCGATTCTCATGGTTTTGGTACGGGGAGGATGATACGGGCCAGGGCATTCTCATCCAAGTTTTTGCATCCCGAAAAGTTGGCATTGAGATGCCCGGCATCCTTGTGAGGGTAAGCTTGGTGAAGGCCAGGCCGAGAGTGGGGCCCCGCCCGGCGCACTGAGTATAAAACCTTACACTCCCTCACCAGCTCGCCACCTCCCTTACACCACACTCCACTCTCCTCACAACTACTCTTTAGCAGCCCTCTTCCAGCTCGACAAGCCTAACCAACTTCTTCACAGCTTAGAGATGGCTTCGGCCATTGCTGACAACAACAAGCTGCGCCGACGGGTCATTAGATCGCTATCGTGGCGAGCGGCGGGGCACCTTTTGGCCCCCAGGCCTTCGAACTGCCTCAGCACAACATCAACCTTGGCCGGAGACACCCGACTGATGCACACAATCGCGCCCAATGTGAGGGCATCCACAATGGCACCGGCGGTGGCGAGACCGCATTGTCGTCTCGGTAAGTCGAAGCTTCCTCCTCTTGACCATCTTCTGCACCATTGCTTCACGAACGGCGAGCGACTCGACTTTCTACCTTTTTCACTCTGGCTAACCTTCGTTTCCAGTGGGCTTCGAGACGATCCTTTCTTGACTGGCCAAAGGCCCCAATTGATATAAGCAAGTCGCAGCCCCCCCGGGACTATTCCTCGTCTTGACAAAGCCCATGGAGCGTACGGCAAATCCTCTCGGGGGCTTCAACGGCCGCAGCCCACCCTGGGCCAAAGAAGCCCCCGGGGAGGCCGAAAAACGGACGGTCATCCAGACCGGCATCGACCAATGGATGATGAATGCTAAGAGGAGTCCCCCACTTGGTTCGCCTACCAGGCGGCCAGTGGGGGATGAATGCTAAAATGAGTCTCCAACAATTGCTTTGCCTTCAGGGCAGCATCGACCAATGGATGACGAATGCTAAGATGAGCCTCCAACATTTGCTTCGCCTTCCGGCAACATCGACCCATGGATGATGAATGCTAAGAGGAGTCTCCAACATCTGCTTCACTTCCCGGACCTCCTAAGCAGCGTCAGCCACATGCCACACATAGTCGAGGTTTTACCTTGCCGAGTGACGACGACCGTGATCAAGTGCCATCGGCCCGTCCGGTCCCCAAGGCGATATAGTCAGTCGCTCACCGCCGCCGCGCAAGAAGAAGAAAAAGTGCGAGTCACACGTGTCGCCCATTCAGAAGGAGTCGCCCAAGAGGGCGCAGTCCCACATCGAATTGCGTCGATGTGGACGCAGCGGCTAATAGCCATGACGGCCGTAGTCTGATGGCCGAGCGACGGGGCAAGACGCTCACGAAGAAGGAACTCAAGAGATAAACGTGTGAATTTACACCTTTGAGGAGCACTGCCGTCAATTGGCAATGCTACGCCCCCAAGCGACCAAGGTTACTACGAACCAGGGCACCCGTAGCTGGGCACAAAAATGGGGAGACTCGAGGTGTACACTCGCCAAAAGTGCGACGATACCGTGCCGGGACAAAACCTCGCCACTCTTGCTGGTAGCTTCACCACCGGCATCCATCATGCTCACTGAATGATGTCGCGAGACTGGAGAAATCATCCCCCTTCGATTGCAAGCACCAAGATCGCGTTCTACGGTCTCAAGTTCGTGGGAATTGAGATTACCACCGGAGTGAGAGTTTGGATACATGACGCAGTTCTGGGGATTTCTCAGGGCCTAGCACCGCTTATGGATTTTGGATGCGACTGTTTGTAGCCGGCATGTTGTTTCTTATTTGCCTCCCTATTTTTTTGACTCAAGGGTTCATGATGGTCTTGGAGTATACCAGTTGGAGAGTTCTGGAGAGTGGATGAGATGAGAGTCGTTTCGTAATGTGGAACAGTCCGTACGTATGTAGTATCGTTGAAACAATGGTGTTTTAACCCTTAGCCCCGGCGCCCCCGGTGAGCATGCGAGAGGCGATTGTGTTATGCCATGACCGGGGGTATGAAGATATCCGCCAATTCCGGGTAAGTTCGTTTGGCGGTGTGGATTTGAGGCGTGTGCTGACGACGATGGCAGATCCCTTAGGAAGGACGTATATGCGACACCCGATTATGTTCTGCAAGCCGGCGGTCGAGCGCCATTCAATAACATCGCGTGAGGATGGCTCAGGAAATGAGTGTTTTCGCTTTGGAGTCGGTAGAGCGCGTCGGTGCACTATGCTTTATCGCCGCAAGCCCACGTCTTTCGACGTCTCGAGCGATAGAGCAATAGATCCTGACGTCGTCATTCCTTCTTTTAGAAGCTCGAGATGTCTTATCTGGAATATCGACATGGAGCGTTGGAGGCCAGGAATCGAGATGAGAATCGTGCGGTTCGTGGTCGGAAGTGCGCCACCGGTTCGACTTGCCGTACCAGCCTTAGTGTCGCCGCATCTTCCGCTCCGATGCCACGTCTCCGATCGCCTTGTTCATACGTCAGATCTCCCTACCACACGCTTTCTTACTCTTGTTCTCGCAGGCGACAAGCGTGGAGATGCTGACGCAACAATCTTCATCTTGGTTCGTCGTTGCCGAATGATGCGTCGAGTCCCTGACATCCTCGGGCATCGCATGGCGCCGTCACCAACGTCCACACGCTCCCGTCATGCTTGCGTATTGTGTTCCTGGATCGACAATGTACTCTATTCCACTAATATGGAGTGCGCATAGGGATTCTCGATCGAGAGTATGGACGGCGGTCGACGAGGAAGGATTGGAGCGGCTCGAGCAAACGATAGGCGATGAGGGGCTGGAGTCGCGCTACTGGCACGAGCACACACGACGAAGTTAGCAGAATCCAGTTGTTGATCGGGAGAAGAGAAGATTGCCTACCTTTAGTCAAAGTCGAAGGTTATAGAGGCGCAGCTGTTTGCTTGGATGCCATCGATGCCTTTGCACAGCGTAGCCACGTAGCCAGGAAGTCAGACCTTTTGATCTGCGGGTTGGGCTCGCAAGCTTTCGCGGGTCTTGGATCATATTTTGGGTATCGAGGCTAGATGGATCGTAGCCGGAGCCGATGGTGTCGCCTGGATTGTTCCCGGAGCCGCTCCGATTCTCCGACGTTCGACGAACTCTACAGGTTTGCGGAAAGACGTTATATCGGCTCCGATGTGTTCCTGTCGCCGTCGAGCCCGATGGGCTACAGGAACCCTGTCTATTGACAGCTTTTTCTTGGGTACTTTATGAGCGCGCAAATCCATGCCCGTCGTTCGCTGCGCCAACAGCTCCGGCGACGGCTCGATATCTCGTAGAGCTAGGCCGCCCCGTACACTATCCTTCGCGCCGATTTAGGAGTTTAAGTGTCTGTATTGGAGAGAGTGGGTTTGAGCTGCAGCTATAACGGGTGGAGGGAGTTCGGGGGGTCATTGCTGCGGGCATGAAAGAAGCTCCTTTACGCGCGAGCGACGACAGCTCGACAAGCCCAATATGCTACTCCGCGCGTCAATAGAAGGAGACCGCTCCATCGGGAAAAGTGCGAGTGCACGTTAGTGTTTTTTGCTGGGGCAAACTCACTATGCTGGTTGCCGCTTGCGTTGCCTCTCACGATCGTCCCCCGCTGTGCCATCTTTAGGAGAAGTTGGCGGCCGCCGTACTCACCCTCCAACCGCTTTTGTTATGTCGCTGTTCGAAGGCAGCATGGTAAGCGGACTGTAGGAGCTGGCCTTGCTGCACCTTCATCGGATCCCGCTTTCAGCGGTTCAGGCGAACCCATCATCGCCTATAGCTGCTTGCATAGGGTTTAGTCAGCGCATCCGGCATTCGCCATGGAGTCTCTAATAGACATAAAGTGTGAGCGAAACTTGGAGGGAGAGGTAAAGGAGCGGCCCACCTTTCTGTCCAGCCCTTGTGAATCGAGCCCACGAAGACACGCGCAGCTGGATTGCAAGGCCTTTCGCGCTCGCCAGAACATCACGACGGCTATCTTCGTCCTACTAGTACCTCCGGCGAGGCACATGCAGGGTCGTTGTTGGCTGTTATCGTGTAGGTGCTGTGGTGTTGGTTGAGGGCAAAAGCGACCATGAGAGATGCCGACCGAAGTCAAATAGCAAAACACCATCACCATGTTATATGGAGCAAGGAACAAGGGTACGATTTGGGACACGACGGAAAGCTACTCCTGAATATCCTCAGCAGGCTATCCATACTCGGCCTCCATACCCTCCGAGCGAGCCTACGCGACGACAGGGGCTGCAGGGCAGGATCTAGCTACCACTGCTCCCCATCTATGACCAAAGCACGTGACGAAGCGTGCCCGCTTGTGTGTGCTCCCACCGCCCACATAAAGCCTTTCAGAAATCGATCCTTCAGCTCTTTAGCAACAACACCCATCTCCACCTCAGCTCTACGCTTTTTGTTGCTACCACACAAACACCCGCATCCACACCACGTCCGCGCCCACGCGCCACCTTCTACAAACCCACCACCATGTCCAACATGGACGGCGTCGCCTACCTCGCCCGCGCCCGCGCAGAGCCCGATCCCTCGGTCGAGCCCCCGGCCGAGACTCCGCGGGTCGACCACTTCATGGCCACCGAGGAGCAGAAGCGCCAGGTCCGCCTGGCCGAGATCAAGTCCCGCGAGTGTAAGCCCATCCAACGCCCACCAAACCCCCATTCTTCAACTAATCCAGATCTAGCCGACCTCGCCCGCTACTACGAGACGGGCGGCGAGCGTCTCGCCGACGGCAAGCTGGCGGAGTGGGGTCTGCCGCTCCGCGGCACGTCCGAGTACGAGCGCATCGTCGCCGTCGTCGACCGCTTTGAGGCGGCGACCGAGTCTAGCAAGGGGAGGATGATCGAGGCGGTGGAGAGGAAGAGGAAGAGTGGAGAGGTCTTTGGGATCGTGGTGGAGGGGGAGGAGAAGTGCATTTAGGTGGGCGGGGGGGGGGAAGGACTGGGCCTGGGGGCTTTTGGGTTGGGTTGGGGGTAGATGCCGGCGGCGGCCGTTTGGTTGATTCTCGGTCGTCAATGAAAGGGCGCTGATACCGATTGTTGCTGTGTTTATGCTTGTGTGATTACTTGTTTGCTCATGCTGTTGAGTCTGCTTGTGCTATCTTCTCTCTGTTGACCCTATGCCTCTCGACGGTCACCGAGATATGTTGTCCAGATACCCACTGTGACAGCGGTTCGTCGTCTTTATTGATACTAGCTTGTAATCCATAATGGGGACACGTCCACTCAGCACTACTCGTTTTCTCACTCTCGGTATCTCAATACTAGCCTAAGCCCACTTCACAACGACGGCAATTCACGCACCATTCGGGCGCTGCTACCACCTACGACCTCCAATCATCAATGGCAAAACCTGCTCTTCTAATCCGCGATGTAGCAGTCGCGCAAGCTTGAAACTTATTATCCACTCAATTCTACACTCGTTGAAGGTACTTTGGATAACTTTTGCAAAGACGCCGCTTTATAGCGCTCGTGGGGGCACTACTGCTTTGCTATTGTTTGGATTATGAGATTGTATTACGTTTGAGGAGCTAAGAGTGTTTTATAGATTTGAGAAGTTTACTTGTGGTGGTTGGTGGGGACAACCTGGATGTGCTGTACAGGGATAGAAATTGATGCAGTTTTGACGTATTCAGCGTGTTGAGGGCGGAAGTTGCTGTGTAGAAAGTTTTCTTTGGCTGTTATGCTGTTTGATGGGTGTTGATGTGTTGTGAGGTTTGTTGGGGGTGACCGGGATATGTTTTATATTGATCATTTTTCGTCTTGAACAAAATTAAGTAGGGGCATTTCATAGCAATCATGCCGGCCTGAAATATATGGAAATATCTAGGTCGAAGCTCGTCGAGGGTAATCAGAATACACTTTACAACGAACATGGTAGCGGATGTTTCTGCACAAGGTTTGAAGATATCACACAAATCGGACGAATGAACGATGTTAAAATGAATACAGGATGGCATTGATGGAAGAGATACAATTTCACCATTCCAAGCATCATCCTCCCCTATCCCCCGTCTAAGCACCACCCTCCCTCTTCGCATACTCCTCCTCCATCCTCTCCTCATACTCCTTATCCCTCTTCCCTTGCTCGTCCATATCCGTCACATCCTCAATGCGTCCCCTCGTCCCCACATCCTCAACCCGTCTTCCCGTGGAATCATACTGTGCGTGCTCCTCGCGCGGCGCTTGGCCAGGCTCTTGGCTTCTGATGTGTACTTTTGTGCCTGAAGGGTCGGTGTGCGTTACTTTGCTGTTGGAATGTGTGGCGCCGTTTACGGTGCTGCTGGAGAAGGAGTAGGAGGTTGATTGGAAGGTGGAGTTGTTGGACATTTTTGCTGGTGAGATGGTTGTTTGTGGACTGTGGCTGCTTTGGAATCTGTAGTGGGTTGTAAGGGTTTTGAAAGGAGGAGGAGTTGAAGTGGGGTTGATATATGCTATTGCGTGGCGTTGGGGGTGGATACTTGAATGTGGGTGGGGTGACGTGAATGACGTCATCCGTGGCCATGACTTCAACACAACGTTGCGATCAGAGTAACACCCTTGTTGGTTTGCCGATCTACTCGCCTTTAGATGTTCTAGCCCGCTACCTTGCTGCTTTACTTGTTTCAGTGTTGAGAAAGGGGAATGGCACGTGATACTACGCTACGTTCCACATCTGAGCACTGCTGCCTAACTTGTGCGACCTGCGGCTGAGCCATCAACCCCGGCATGCCTCCCACAGACTTCTCTCGCTATCGTTTAGAAGAGATCGACTCCTTCGTACAGTCCGTCGTGACTGACTTTGTCAATTCTCACGCCTACACCATCCTTAGCTGTTTTCGATCTAGGATCTCTATGTACAGAAATGCGGCTGTTGAAGTACGAACCCGAGGTCAACTTTACGCTTACTGAGGACTTTCCCGGTGATAACCTCTACCCATATGCGATACTTTCGCACAGATTGGGGCCAGAGGAAGTCACTTTTCAAGAGTTAGTGGACGGTACAGGAAAAGACAAGGCTGGTTACCACAAAATCCGCTTCTGCGCAGAACAAGCTCAACGCGACGGTCTACTACACTTTTCGGTTGACACCTGTTGTATCAACAAGGCAAATTACACTGAGCTCGCTCCTCCTCGTTGCGCATGTACCTTTTCGCTTACCATTGAATGCCATAGTTATGACGTTCCCGTATTGTCTCGAAAATCCAGCAAGGTATTCAGGGGAAGAGATCCACAGGCGGGTAGCCGAAGCAAAGCGACAAGTAAACGATTTGACTGGAGACTTCCTTGAGACTTTTACGAGAAAGGTGGAATATCGTTCCAAATCCTCAGCGAAGTTTTTCAGCACCCGCCTTCGATTCTTTCACAAGTCTGTCTCTGATCACATTGAATACCGCTCCGAGTTCACAGGCGGACTAGAAAAGTTCCCAAACTTCGATGGCTTAGGGATATATGCTCGAATCAAACTGGCTGAGTATGGACTGCCGCCCCCGGAAAGTTGCTATGCTACAATTCCGGGTGAAGACATCGATAGTTTATTTAAGAAAATGATGGTAATGCAGGATCTGCCGTCCGAACGGAGGCAATTGGATCTAGCAACAATGGATGCTCCCAAGCCGTATTGTTGCAAGTATGTGCGTTCAAGGTTCTCGTGGGGTGCACGAGCACCTCGCAAAATCAGCACATCGTGTCCAGTATCCTTTACTCATTATGCTGCTTATTATCAACAGACAAATTATGCACTTCGCAGAGACCGAGGAACGCCAAAGTCGAGAAACCGGTGAGAAACTGCAGGAAAATGCCTCTTGATCTTCTTCACTCTACACTGATGTCCCCATGACACAGCGTGGAGACGGTATCGGGCTTGCTGGATCTTGGCTATGCACTAGAAAGATGATGGTACGCTAGACCCAGTTCGGGCAGTGGAGGCGGAAACTATGCGGAAGTAACAACCTGGGAATTGCTTGTATGCCCACTTTTCTTTCTTTTAGGATCCAAGTATGAAGCTCTTGCACCCTACTGAACCATCCAGTTTTTCCTAGAGAAAGGCTTAGCGGACGATGTTCTCCTCATTTACGGCAACATGGGAGTGCGTTCCCGTTACATTTTGCTCAGCCAACCGTTGCTTCCGGACAATGAGCAGTCGAACCCTGAAAGCAGCTCTGTCTCAGCGAGATGCAATCGTTTTCAAATTGACACAGGGACATTGGATGGGCTAGTTGCGGGTCAAAAGAAGGAGATAGTTGGGTCCCGGTGGAAAGGTCGGCGGCTCGATATAGCGGAGATGTATTCAGCTTTTGGCAAACTTGTTCCCGAGAGATGGGATTTAGATTTTCGTATATATTGAACCCGTTGCTACTACACGTAGCCGCTCATATCTCTTCCAATAACAAGAAGCATTCCAGCAACACAGTTCATGCATCACACCTCATGCTCACGAACCAACAACGTTACCACGCTCTAAAGCACATCCATCTTACGCCCTCCAAAATGCACAGCCATACCACAACAGTACCTATCACAGAGTGAATCACTGTGAGATGTATAGTTTAAGGACCGAGCTGATTGTAATAGCTCTATAGGAAAGCCGCTTATATACGTGCATGAGGAGTATATGCAGGAGTAGCTATATGAGCTAGCCTGATACCACCTCTCCAAGCTGCTCTCAATACATACCCCATCTCGCCTTATCTCTCCCATTCCTCAAATATGCCCTAACATACGCCCTTCTCTCCTCCGCTGCAGCCGCTTTCTCCGCATCGCTAACGCCTAACGCCTTCTCTAGCTCCTTTTCTTTCTCGGTCATTTCACTCGTCTTACTCGTTGTGGACGCATTGTTGGGGGTTGAGGTAGATGGAGTTGAGGTGGAAAAGGGCTCTTTGGGCATCCAGGGCGTCCATGGCTTCTTTTTTGTTGAGGGCGATGGTGGGTTGGGGGGTAATGTGATAGAGGGTGGCTCGTGTGCGGTGGTGGTGCTGTGGGGAAAGAGCTTGTTCTTGAGTTTGTTAAGATTCATCCTTAATAAGGCCGTGGAGTTTTTTTCCGTAGGCTTTCTTGTAAGCTTCCTCTACGCTGAGTCGCTGGAGTCGGCTACTAGCGTATATATTTCTCCGGACCGGCGTACGGCTTTCCTAGTGAGAGAGGCGGTGCACAACCGCTCTAGTGTGACTTTAACACGCTTTCCGGATGGAATCACGCCCAGTTATTTCCTGCTTCCCGCAGGATCGGTGAGATTGTTGCTCAGCCTCGGCGAACGCAGCCTAGCGTGGCGGTGCAACTAATACCGGTCTAGCGCCTTAAACGTTTACGAGCGTCGTGAGACGGCGTTTCACTCACCATCGTCGATATCAACGAAAGCTACTATGGATCGGAACAATCTCGATAGAAAATACGTTATGCGCTATATCTCGAATTTCTGTTGCCTGGCTTCCCAATGTTTCAGCCTTCCTGCAGCCATGTTCTAGCCGTTGATGCCCAAAACGCTAGCCAATTCAGCTCGTTCTACCCGAGAGAGATGGATATGTTGGAAGGGAAATAGATCAACTCATTTGCAATGATGATCTCTCGGTGTTGAAAATTGTTCACGGTATCGGTCATGGTGATACGATGAGCGGAGGGCTTCAGTGGGCATAGTGGGTACTCTAATACCTGAAGCCTCTATCCTACCATCGGCTTACGCTGATATCATGCACTGGTAATCCGCAAGTCCAATGGCCAGTCACTTGAGGCGGACAGAACGGCATCCAGATCGCTCTAGAAAACGCGCAATCTCCGGGATTTATCATCCTAGACTGTTGAATACGAACGTCAACTTTAGGTCCGATACTATCATAGGATCTATCCTAAACGCTGGAATTAGTTGACTTGTGGCAGAAGCAAGCTACAAATATACCTCCTACTCTGGGTCGAAAACTCCCACGGAGGTCTTCGCTCGGCGATTGACAGCGACGAAACTCTTCCCAGATAAAGGCAACCTCTCTAAGCTCCACACAAGTATGATATACGAAGTATCCCATCTCAACTCAAAAAACAGATATTGACGCAAGCGCCCATTATAACATGTCTGACACACGATCGAGTCCCAAGTTCTTTGGCTGGACATCCGTGGGTTTTCGCATTTTGATCAGCAAGCAGAATCACTGGCGCGCTCGAATTGGCGAACAGTGGCGTGCACAACATGCCAAAGCTTGCTGTCGGGGTGTATACGAAGCGCCAAGAGTGGGTTTCCAGAATTGCAGTCGTCGACTCAAGCGTAAAAGTCTCCTGCGTTAAGAAGCCTCCGCTCGAGGCGCTAAGTTTGGAAGACGTGGTGGACGATGTTCCACTGGGCAATATGGACGCTAGACAGCATTCTTTGCCCCCTAAAGAGGCAAAAGGTGAGAATACAGCCAGATCGGTCGTCATCGCTGCCGTCGGATCCTGGCGACATGTTTCTACTTCTAACGTCGAGGTGGATCTCTGGGTCGGATATGATGGTACTCTCACCGCTGTTGGTCTCCCAACCAGGCTGTGGTTCGGCATCACATGTCATTTCTCGCCCAGCGCCTCAATGTTCGAAACATCACCTCGTCGGTATTACTGTGTACAGCTCTACAGCTCTATTATCGTGTATAAGGTGTGGGTATAGCACCTCTACTGTGTACAAACTCCTACTGTGTTTCGTGCGGACCTTCTGAAGAGACTCCCACTATGCAAATCCAAATCAAATGATGGTACTCTCAATGAGAACCATGACATTCTTCTCGGGCCAGATTATTGGTGCGTGATTTTGGGGTTTATGAATGCAAATTTCTACCATAGGTAGTAAACTAGCAATAGCTCCCTCAAGGTCATCCAACGTTGTTCAAAATCCTGTGCTTCCAACCACATTCAACCGTCACCTCCACCGAACGAGGCCCCAAGTGTGGCAAGGCGAGCCGTCTCCCTCGTCTCTCCCCCTCCCTTGATATACGCGCGAACATGCTCTCTTCTTGCCTCATCAGCTGCAACTTTCGCCGGATCGTCTGGTGTTGTGCTCTTTGGGAGCGGCTCAGATAAAGGTTCTCTGGGCATCCAGGGGACCCAAGGCTTTTTAGTGCTTGAAGCCGATGGTGTAGGTGTGGATTTTGTAGAAGGTCTCTCGGGCGCTTGTGTTTGGAGATTGTCTGCAGCACCTAACGCGGTGATTTCGGGCGCTTGTGTGGAGTCTGAGGTGCTGTTGCTGGCGGAATGGGGCGGAAGTTTGCTCCTGATAAGTTTGAAGAGACCCATGTTGCGTGTTAAGGATCCGGTACCTAATCAACGGTATGATGCGCAGTCACATAGAGTAATTCGCCGTTTGTTATTCTATTCACAAAAGTATAGAGAGGCTTTATGGAGTTTTATGGATTTCCGTTCTTATCAACGTACGGGGAAAAGAAAGAGGCAGTGCACATTCGTAAACGAAGTTTCATGACAATGACCCCATGTACAACTATGAAAATATGCTTAGGATAAAAGGATCGCTGTTGTGGCTTCCGTATTCAGGTGGAAGGATTAAAAGCTATGATCGGCGCAGGGCGCAGCTGGCGGTGCAGCTTGGACACCGCCACCCCAAGAGCAAGGCAACCTTGCTTCAGCGCGCACTGAGAGAAACAGGCGAAAAACAACTGTCATTAGCATGTGATATAAGTGATTACTCTTCTGGCCAATAAATCTTCATTCTAACCAAATCACCAAACTCTAAGTATCCATGCATGAGAGGGTACGTACACTAGTAGAGGATATAGTCGACCCGCTCTGGCTATACTCTTGTAATACGTTACTTTCTGAAATTAGAGAATGAAGAAGAATTACTGGATCTATAAGCCACATGTGGGTTAATATGGCACGGTTCCTGAGTTAACCTGCTCCGTTGGAACTTACTCGCCCTAACGATAATTCTCGATGCTGCCTACCCTATGTCTATTGCGACAAGAAAAATGGTTATTCTATAGCTTATCTGGAAGAAGATAATGGATTTTTTTTATTTATTTTTTTGATTTGGATTTGCATAGTGGGAGTCTGTTTGTAAAGGTCCGCACGAGACACAGTAGGAGTTTGTACACAGTAGAGGTGCCATACCCACACCTTATACACGATAATAGAGCTGTAGAGCTGTACAAAGTACTGTCGACCGTAAGCGACGAGGTGATGTTTCGAACATTGAGGCGGTTGGGAGACAAACAGCGGTAGCGATAAGTTAGCACACCTACACTACCGCCCACAGTATAAAAGTTGCCTGCGATGATACCAGCATCCCACTCACTACATCCATCTCTTATCCCCAACCAGCTTCCTTACCTCTTTCTCGAACTTACCATATCATGTCTTCGCCAACGATCGTTCGCCTGGTCCTTTAGCAGGACAGTAAACTAGACTACAACTTGGTATTCGAATACGGCGCTATTGACCTTTCGAATATCCCGGCGGAGCATCCCCAGTGCTACAGGTAGGAAGTACTGTCGACAGGGCTCCTCGATTATAATAACTATTAGTACCAAACTAACTATACGTTTGATATATTTAAGGAAACGAGCGGCGATAGAATCCTCGTATAGCTATTAGTAGTTACCTACAACATGTTCCTGTCCGAGGACCTATATAACGAAAATAGGCGTTTCATCGAGAGGTAGTTATATCGTCTGCGTAGGCTAGAGGAGAAGTGTCACAGTGATTTCAGTGTGAATCACTGTAGTGCGCAGTCTCTGAAAGTGAAAGCTCTGATTTCTATGAGTTGAAAAAGACGGCATTTTATGCACGGAAACGACCCCTAACTGTGCCTCAACACCAACACTGCTAGACTCTGTTAGACGCTATTGGATTACGAGATTTAGCAAATACCCGTTAGTACTAGGCTAATCCTTATTCCTAGCGAAATCTCTAATTACGCTTAGTCCCTAAGCTATCTACTCCGCGATATACCCCCTTAGCTTAGAGGTACTTATAGCTCTTAAAGCTAACCTATTTAATTAGGCTTTTAATATTAACGAGGCCTAATTACCTTATAAACTATATATACTTTTACTTTAGAAGGATCTTAGTAAATCTATTAGTAGGTATCTTAGTAGTAGGTAGCTATTATATATTAAGGCGGCTATAGATAACCTCCTATTAAATCTAGCTCTAATAAATATTAATATATTTAAGCTTAGTATTAAGTTTTTCCTCTTACTTTATAGTAATACTAATAATTTACTAATTATTATACTAAATAATAGGTATCTTATTAAGTTTAAGGTTAAGTCCTTTAAATAGTCTTAACTACTTAGCTATCTCTAAGCTAGTAAGACTTAGAACGAGTAGTTCTATCTTAGTCGTACTCTTTATAATAATATATTATTAAACTAATTTCTAATTAATAATTATATTAAATAGTTAAAATAGGTAGTTTTAGCTACTTTAATAAGTATAAATATTATTAGTAAATACTATATCCGCTACTTCTAGGAAATTACTAGTAGCTTTAGACTATTTAATTATTTTGTCGTTAATTATATTATATTTAACTACTTTACTATATTATATAGCTATCTTTTATAAAATATAATACTTTATCTTATTAATATATTATTATATATACTTAATTAAAACTATATACTACTATTCTAGATTTATAAAATAACTTATTAATAGACTATAAGAGTAAGTTAAATTAGGTCGTATTTACTATACGAGATATACGAGATAGTTAACTAGTCGTTAATAATATTTTATATATATCTTATTAGATTTCTTAGTAAATAGCTTATACTAATTTACTATAAGTAGTATTTCTATAAAGTAAGAATCTAATTAGATATTAAACTTTCTAATAACTTTATTAATATAGATATTTTATACGAGCTAAATTAATTATTTCTTTATATTCTATATAACTTAAATCCCTAAATACTACTTTAAGTTATTTAGCTTCTTAATATTATAATAGTTTATAAGATTTATCTTAAAATATTTATAAAGTCTAGTATTCTTAAGGTAATAGGCTATAATAATATTATTAATATATATAAATAGAATTAACTAGTTATTAATATATATATAAGAAAATCCTTTTACTTCTTATATACTAAGCTAATTTAATATCTTCTTTAGTTTATTATACTATAATAATAGTATCTCTTTAAGTCTATAAAGGGTATATAGTATCTTTAGAATCTTATTATTATACTTAAAACTATCTAATATCCTTATATACGTACGTTTCTTAAGCTTTATATTAAAAAAGATTATTAGGATATTATATTACTTTAACTCTAGACTAAACTAATTAATAATTATAAGTAAAGTACGAAATAAGTAAGTAACTAGTATAGTAGTATAAGTATTACTATATAGCTATTATAGATTACCTTAAATTATAATTTAGATCTTAAACTTTAAGAGATAGCTATTTATATTAATTTTATAGATAAATATCTATATTAATAGTAGTATCTTTATATTAATATTAGTAGCTTAAAGTAAGATTTTTATAAAGTATTCTTTTACCTATATTAAATAATATTCTATATTAGTAATAACTTAAAACTAATTACTATATAGATAACTACTTAACTACTAAAAGTTTTTTAAAAACTTAGATAATTATAATTAGTAAATCTTATATTCTAGGTTCTATCTTACTATTATAATAAAGCTATATAGATAGTTATATATAATATTATTAGTATTCATATAGAATAGTAGATATACTTAATAATATAGATTACTTAAGTAAGTTAACTATACTAAGTATTCTTTTAAAATAATATTAGACTTATTAAAATTAAGATTTCGTCTTCTTAGAGTATTATTTCTAGTTTAATTAGAACTATACCTAGGTATCTCTATTATATTAAGTTCTCGTAATAAGTTTATTAATTAATTTTATTATATTAAAGTATTATTTAAAGATATTATAGTATTATTTAAAGAGTTTTTAAAGTTCTTTTTTTAATTAGGATTAGTACGGGCCGAATTAGAATTAGCGCGAGTTAAAAGTACTAGTAAAAGTAATCCTCTATAAAACTTAATATTCTTTTTAATAATCTTATTTTACTATATCTAATTATCTTACTATTTCTTACCCCCTATCTACGTATTAGTTAGAGAAGTAGGTATAGTTATTTTACTCGTTATTAGTTAATATAGTATTAATAAATTATTAATACTAATTTTCTTAAGATATTAAATATTAGGTATATTAAGTAGCTTAATAATTTTCTTAATAACTAACTCTCTAATATAGCCTTTTAGGTTCTTAAAGAAGCTATTTAAGTTAAATATAATATTACGAGTTCGAATTATCTAGTCCTTTATTAGTAACTAGATATAATAGATATTTATTAAATTATAATTAATAAAATAATCTATTAATACCTTACTCTTAAGCTTATTAGCTTTTTTAAGCTATCTATTTAGTATATAGACTTTATAGCTAATAGAATATATATAAGTAACTTAAGACTTCTTACTCTAGATAAGCTTATACGATATTTTCTAGTTTAGCTTCTCTAATAACGTTCTATTAAGAATATATACTACTATTCAAAATAGTTTATTTAATAGTAATTTAGATAGATTAGTCTAAAGTTATAATACTTTCGTATATATAACTAATATTACTCTAGCGTATTTAGTACTTCTATTCTATTTATTTATATAGGGCGCTCGCTCTTTATATATAATATCTAGGTTATTATAGATCTATTTAAATAGATTAGATAAAATACTAAATTCTTACTCGCTATTAGTTTATACTTTAATAATATTATATTTAAATTAATATTATATCTTATATAGGGTCTATATAACCTAGTAATTAATAATAGATTTTAAATAACTAGAAAATATTTCTACTTTATACTACTTAGTATATTAATTAATATTATAGCCTTTATATTTATCTCTATTAAGATACTCTTCTTCTATTAATAGAAGCTAAACGATATTTAATAATATATATTTAAATAGTTATATTATATAATCTTCCTATTAATAATATAAAATTTACTTTATAAGTTTTATTTTAATATATATTTTATATAGCTTTTAATTATTAGTTCTATTAATAATAACTCTATAGACGGTATTTATTAGATAAGCTATTATTCTCTAGCTAGGGTATCCCTATATTAAGTAAGTAATATAATTACTAATATTCTATATAACTTTTAAAGTATATAACTTTTAATAACTAGTTATAAACGACGATAATAGCTTAATATACGGCCTTCGTATAGTATTAGTATTAACTAGCTAGTAACTATTTAAGTATTTAAGTAGAGTAAGTATATTACTCTAATTTTTATAATATAATATATCGTATTCTAAGTCGAAATAAATATTAATAATATAATACCTCTCTAGTCCTATTATACTAATAATAAAGCTAGAGACTAAGATAATATATATTAATTAGATCTCTATTATATTATTATAAGGAGTATAGATTTTAAGTATTATAAAGTTCTAAGCTTTAACTTTTATAACTCTAGTACTAGTACTAATATATTTATAAGTTATAATATTATACTTTTATTTCTATTTAACTTATAAGTTTAAGTTAATAATATATATATTCGAACCTAAATCTAATATCTAGTAATTATAAAAATACTTATTTTATATAGTATCTTAATCTCTAATAAGTACTACTAGGTTACCTATTAGTATAGCTATATCGTCGATTATATAAACTATATAAGTTAAGAGTTCTAATAAGTAAGTCTTATTATTAAAGCTAAATAGTATTATAGGAGTAAACTAAGCTATTTTCTATTTAATATAGTTTATTAAATACTTAATAGTCTCGTTAATATAAGCTTTAAGTATTAGATTAATCTTTAGAACTTTATTAACTTAGTATTTAACTTTAATACTTATAGTATAGTTCTTAAGATATTTCTTTATTAAAGAATTAAGTATAAAGTAGTTAATCTACTAATATACTCGTCTATAAAGATATATTTTTAGGGTTCTATTATTTTCTTTTTCCTAATTATTATTATTATTATTACTAGAGCTATTATTATTATCTATATTAATAATAATAAGTTAAGTAGTAGCTATAGTATTATATCTAGTTATTATAACTAGTTTAACTACCTTTAGAAATAACTCGAATTTAATAATATAGTATTATAATAATTATACTTCTACTCTATTATATTAAGCCTTTAGAATATCTTAGAAAGCTAAGGTATTATACTTAGTATTAAATATATAGTATACTTTCGCGAAGTCCTTTTATATATAAGGTATTTTAACGTTAAAAAGACTAATAGTCTTATACTTATTTATAATCTTAATCTAGCTATATAGCTAGTTAGCTAGCTTCTTACTATATAAGAATATTTATAATTATCTATATTTAGCTTTAAGTTTCTAATATTATAAGGTATCTATAGGTATAATATACCTCTTTAGTACCTTAAGTTAATTCTATAAGTCTTTCTCGTTCTATATTAAATATAGATTTATTACTATAATTATTTTACTAATCTTTAAGTTAATTATCTTTAGACCTTTCTTTAGTTATTTATAGTCCTTCTTCTCTTTTTAATATTAGATAAGCTTAATTCTATATAATATTCGATTATTAGATAATAGCTAAGCTATATTAATAATACTAGCTTTATACGTTATAAGTAAGAGTTTTATTAGCTTCTTAATATCTAATACTATTTTAAGATTAGAATTATAATATTTCTAAACTTTATATTATTTAGCTTTATTCTTAAAGATAAATAGCTATTTATACTAGTTACTTTAAGTTTTAAAGATAATAGTAACGTATATTACTACGGGATCTTCTTTAGTATTTATTATTAATAATAATAGTTCTCTAAGCGTCGAGAAGTTTCTAACGATAATAAGGGTAATAGTAAGGATATTAGCTCTCTATATATTAATTAATATTAATAATAAGAATAATAAGTTATTATTATTTAAAAGTAATTAGTTACGATCTAGACTTATAACTATTATAGTAATTTTAGTATAAATTATTATAGTACGTAGTCTCTAAAAGTAAAAGCTCTAATTTCTATAAGTTAAAAAAGACGGTATTTTATACACGGAAACGACCCCTAACTATGCCTTAACACCAACACTGCTGGACTCTATTGGACGCTGTTGGATCACGAGATTCAGCAAATACCCGTCAGTACTAGGCTAATCCTTGTTCCTAGCGAAATCTCTGATCGCGCTTAGTCCCTGAGCCGTCTGCTCCGCGACAAGAAGCTTGTACAGGGAAGATAGTCAAGGATAGAGAAAAAGGCCTTCTTAGTAGGCTATCGAGGAAGCTAATACCTGACGTAGAAGATGGAGCTGGTGTCCATAGTGGATACGATACGAACGATGGCGTAGGGGTAGAGGACGATGGGGATACCTAGCTAGGGAGGCTTACTGTCGTTGTTGTTACCCGTACCGAGATATATTGTTAGTTAAGCAGCGCGAGGATCCAGAGGGCTAGGTACAAGCATCTACTATAGGGGTCCGGCGTTGTCGGTGCGTTTAACTGTCTACATGTATTATTAGTAAATCGGGGGCTGTCATTGTCGTATAGTTGCTGCCTGTACTATTACGTAAGATATCGAAACATTAAAACATAATAAGGTAACTAGAATCACGAAAAACACAGCCAGCCCAGGAGCCAACGTGACGTCACGCCGGGTAGTGGCCCAAGCTCCTGGGGGAGGGGGTAGATAATGGATATAGTGTAATAATGTCCTAATATATGGCGATGACTATCCGCAAAACCTCTAAAAGATCAGCAACATACAATACTGCCTTCGGACTGTCCATAATGGAGTGCAACGCATGGAGTTCTTGCACGCCCCGTGCCTCCTCTTCAACCTTTAGGAGACGTGCGGTACATACTGCGACCACTGTGGCAGCAGATACGCCGAATCCGGCAGGTGGGCGAGGTTGATGAAACACTCCACGACCAAGTAGGCCCTAGCCAGGCAATAAAGAACTATATATGCGGCGATTGAAACGTCGTACAACACCTTGAGGAATGTTAAACCCAATCCGATTGGAACTAGCACCATATCCTCGAATAGCTTATCCCAGGGAGGACGAAGAAAATCCCTAGACCTTCTGAATAGATTCTTAAAAACCCATAGCACCGGAGGGAAACCAAAAACTAGATCGTAGAGTGGATCAATCGCACTCTCCCGGCTCCATATAGGCGGGACCAGCTCCCAGGTGTACACGAGCAGTACCAAGACACCAATGGAGGATGCTATGACGCTAGACAACTGCCACAGGAGCCTTTCGACATCGGTGGCAAACGGTGCATTCCAGGCGAGGCAGTGTAATCCGCCATATATGAAACTGATAATGCTCAGGCCCAAGTACAATGGCCAATTCCGGCGGACGCCGTCGAACCTGGGAAAATTTCGTATACGGTCCGCAAGGGGGTTTCGGTTATTTTCTCTGGATAAGGCTTCCTGTTCGGTGGTATTTGGAACTTTGAAGAGTTCCTGAAGTGCGAGTTTCCAAAGGCGAATATCATGATCGGCAAGTTCAATGAACATAGGAGATATTCCCTCAGCCGCGACCCCCGAGTTGGATTGACGATATATCCTCGTGTTATCCGGGCCGGCCTCGGAAGGTAGAAGTTGTCTCCTTTGGAGTTCAACGAGGACTTGAACGTCACCATCCGTTTGTGCTATAAGTGTAGAGACACATATGCTTAGGCGCCTTATCTTTGCCCTACTAACAGCAACATTAGACGTCTGGTAGCAAAATCGTGAAAATGGTGATTACTCACCTGTTTAGGCCAAGAAAGCGAAGGAGCCGACTGATACCGTCTTTCTCGTGTCCCTCACGGCGTCCTCGAATCCAAACCCTGCCCGAGCCGTCAGTTTCGGCGGCAAATATGAAACGGGAATGGTCCAAGTCTAGTACGGGCAACTCCGCAGAACTGCGGTCGAGCTTGCTAATCACGTACATAGCGGCGAGTTGAGGCGCAAACGTTTCGTCGAGCTCTATTTGCTCGGGTTCTCCGATGTCCAGCGGTTTGTGCCACCAAAGACAATACATCAACAGGGCGCATAGGGCGTGCCCAAATGTGTTAAGCTCCAGCAAACTTATCGTCAGGTGCTGAGCGAAGCGTGTGATGCATTGAGTGCAGAACCAGATGGCTTTTTGTCAGACCCCGTCAGAGAGTTTACACAAAGTTTTAGGGATATTTGATATGAATACCTTGAAAGCAGACTAGGGTTTTAGCCAACATGCTTCCTTTGCTCTTGTCTTCTATCACACTCTGACTAAGATTCGGAATTTTCGCCGGCGCAACTTTGGCCAGGAAGCGGAGTCCAACTGGAGTTATCGTGAATCGTATTTTATCAGATATCTCTCTGGGGAAGATATCGTGATTTCCTTTTATCAGGAGTTCATATCCTCCCATAGCGGCGAAAAAACCATGGACAAGCGTGCACTTGCTGTTCTTATCCCCACGCCCGCCTCCTCCTTCAGGAGAGCTCTGGATGCCGTGTGATTAAAAATGATATTATCATCAATGAACGATGACTCGGGCAATGGACTTACCTCAGGATCTCTATCAGCACGATCTTCGGCAGTCTCAAGCGGAATATCTCTGAGACCAATAGCATCGCTGAATTGCTGAAGAGCAGTAAAAAGGACCTAAAGATTTGATAGTCAGCGAGATGTATTGAGTAAATTGTTCCATCGACCGTAAAAGAGGAACCGTACCAGTTCCGGTGCGAAAATTCCTAGAAGCATCCAGCCGAGCTTGCGTAACGTTTGTGCAGTCCAGCGGAACCTTTTCCATGACCACTTCTTGCGCAAGTTTTTGAGTAAACCCTTCTCCGACCCCTCCTTACCTGACCCGCTTCGCGACACCTCCCGTTCCTCGCTTGAGGGAATGTTCAGATGGATGGCTGTCCACACGCATAAGGAGAGGGTAACGAGACAGATCGACAAGATGCCAAACGTGCCACGCCGATTGGGTTCGGGTTGCCAAGTCGCGGTGCGGTGGCTTGCCGAGCCGTTGCCGAAAATCCTGTCCATTCGCAGCAAATACTGTATGACGACGGGAGTCCGAGGTATGGAATAATCGAGTATGCTATGCGGCGTGGGTCGGAAGGCTGAAGCCTGCTGCGAAGGAATCGGGGTGGTTATATGTGTTTCTTGGCCCGTGGCGCATTTCCGAACTTCACATCGGTGGATGGAACTCTACGGCGCCACAGCTCAGAGACTGGCCTGCATGCTGCACGGCCGGGGAATAAGAAGATAAGGCACCCTCGCTCCCTCCGTATAATGCTAGTCAAGGGCTTTTGGAAGTCTTCTTAGCGAGCTGCACAATACCGTTTTCGATTTACCGGAAAACTCATGCATGGGCAGCTAAGAGCTGAAGAGCCGGAAATAGCAAGTGTATTCTATGCTACCCCGTTATGGTGCTGTTTAACGATAATATTATTTAACCATTTAAATACCTCGACTGAAAATTTAAAAGATTGGTGATGCTATGTAAAAGTCTTATACGAGCAGTAAGCACAGCTCTCACCTGTTTTAGAAGACGAAAGCGGCTACACTTGCAGGTATTGTATTGTTTATTCGTGTTTATTACCCTGTAGCACGTAATAGTTAGATGCGGTACCCTTTAAGAGTGTTTAGTGAGAGGCATAATATTGGAATCCAGCCAAGTGTGGAAAGTGGGGTGCATTTCAGCTGTGATGTGGCTGCTTGAACTTTGATTGTGCATTTGCTTTGCGGAAGGGCTCAGTCCAAACCGGGCTCCTCTCGAGCTGCAGTGGCATAATCCTAGCTTGCGCATCCCCTACCGACGATCATCGTCTATCATACGGGAGCTATTCGTGAGCCGTCTGGGAACTGGTCTGAGGACTACATTGGCGGGATGTACCACGATAGATTCAGATGCCTAGATCTGTAGAGACTCGTCTTTAGAGACTTCTTCGCTGGTGTTGTTTTAGCCGCTAGAGAAACATCCTGAGCAGAAAGTTAGCCCTCGCGTTCTATGGCATGACGGCTAGATTGTTGTAGGTCGTCACGGCTGACGACTCCGAGGCCGGCCATGGCGATCCGCCCCCGACCGCGCAGCTGAATGTTGAAGGTCTCAGGCCAGCTGCGCCAAGATACAAGGATATATTGAAAAAATCACATTCAGAAGCTACTCCTTCCGTAAATGTGAGAGTATATGTTTCCAAACCAGCTCTCGGCACTCTGAATTTTATGTAGACGTGCCAGATCAAGGCTGTAACATGAAACCGGTTTCTCTCTCCCTCGATGTTTCGATAGATTGCATAGGTATTGTCCAGAGAGTCAATAACTAGAAATGGCTATAGATACATGCCGTTGGCCTCATGAGCAAGCGCCGTAGTGCTGTTTTCTCGCAAACCATGGGTATGCAGAGAGCTTCCGAAGAGGACTAGGTCGTACGAGAGATGAACACATCAATGCTAAAGCTAGCATATAATCTGGTGAGACTGCATACTAGCACAGCACGAGAAGCCATTGCAAAGAACAAAAAAGTCAGTAAAGTGTGGTAACAGCGAGATCCAAAGAGAAAGTGTTCAGAGAGCAATTTGTAGTTTCGTGGGAGTGTCCGGCTAAACTTGCCCCGCCGCGAACAACGCTAAGGGCCCCCTATGAAAGTTCCCGAAAGCCGATCACTTGTCCCGCCGCATTCCGTCCGAACCATCGCAAACCCACACCATGGCTAGGTTTTGGCTGACCATTGTTTCGCTCTTCTTTTCGAACATTGCGCTTGCGTACAACGAGTTTCCGCTCGATTGCGCTGGTCGAAATGGCGACACAAAGGAGGAGTGTCAGCAATCACTAAAACCTGTCACAACCATTGTCCCGGGCACCTTCTACGTCGTAGAGCTACCATGCTTGGACTGCGCTGTACGGTCTGATAGTGGTGTGCTACAGCAGAGAAAGAATGACCTAGTGCGTTCAAACCTTTACTTCTGGTACCTCTTAGACGTGGACAACTAACATAGCGCGCCGTGACGCAGTTCTTCAACGTCTCCTTATCCTACGACAACCGCACCCTCCTTTTAAACCAAATACCTATCTTCCCGTCTCTAGCTACCGCTCCACATCCTCCCGGGATCCTCACACCCCAAGTCTCGCCGGAATTCGCACGCGCCGACCTCGACAGGACCATACAATGCACTCGAGAGCCATGCGCGAACGGGGAGGGCCAGTGTTGGTGCATGAACCGATCCGTCTCGGCATCTTACATGTCGCATGCCAATCTCGACTATGACTACTACTCGCACTGGGTGGGCTCACAGCCTGAGACGCAGACTGAGAAATGGGAGGTCACCTTTGATGTGATTGAGGGCCACGACGGACTACATAATGAGCGGATATGGCAAGCAAACAACACGGAGCAGTACATGCTACGAATTGTCGTGCAAGGAAGAGAGATCGAAGAGGAGAGGTATGCCGGTGAGAAGGATCTCCAGGCGGGAAGCAGTCTGTTCGGCATGATCACAGCGTCGGAAAAGGTCTACGAGTACGAAATTGTGAGTCTCGACCTGTCAGAGCGGACGTACACATTCCCGACCACGAAGAGCCTCGGCTTCCGGGGTTCACTACGTCGATTCTTCGGCCGCGATATCGTAGAGAAAGATGGCCATATTATCTACCTACAAGACGAGTGGGGCCGGCACGGCAAGAAAGGCTCAATCCGCCAATATCTCGGTGTATTCATCCATGACTGGCCCTGGGACATCGTTGCCATCATCTTCGGAGGCACTGTCGCGAGTATGCTGGCTATCTGGTTCGCCTGCAAGTTGTTCTGGGTGGTCAAGGAGCAGAGAGAGCTGGCGCGGTGGGATGGCATGGATACTATTTGGGAACAGATTAGGCGCGATAGTGGTGACGAAGAGCGGGACCAGTTGTTGGATGGTGGGTATAGGGATGAGCCCGATGAAGACAGTCCGCCACGGTACACAGATGAAGTGCAGACGAACAAGCCGCTTCCAAGCAAACCTTTACCAGAGAAGCCTTTGCCGGCGGTACCGCTCATCGATGCATAGATAATTTTTTCTCTCTCATAGACCGGCGGGCGCCATCAACCTAACATTCTGTTGTTTGCTTTCAACTTTCCCTACTCCGCAATCCTAACCCGCACGTTACTGTCTCTCATGTAATTTGATTCCCTGCATAGCTCTCCAATACCCCTTCGTTCCTATTCAAAGAAGCGTCTACTAGCGTCACCCCTCCAGTGCGAATCACCCCACTTCGCCGCATTAACCCCTCGGCGAGTCATGTATCCCAGAATTTCGCCCTCTTTCGTCCGACTTAGCTGAGCTAAGCAAACAAGTCGTCTCGCAATGACTCGCACCGATCGGGCGTATTACACTGCGGAGTTAACGCTGGGCTTATCTACGGACCGACTCAACAGGCTGATAAATCGGGCGTCCAGCATTAAGCTGTACTTCAGCCAGAGGTTCTCCAGTGCTCTTGAAACTATGAAGCGAATACGGAGTTAGCAAGATGGCCCGAATCGCAGTGGCTGGCGGAACTGGAAGTCTGTTTCCCTTTCTCCCATATTCTACCCTCTCAGATCATCAGCATCCCCTATACTAACACGCCCCAGATGTCGCAACCGAAATCCTTCGCACTGCTATCGCCTCCGGCAAACATACTGTCACAATCCTCACACGCTCTAACCCTAGCACCCTCTCGCCGGGCGTATCCTACAAACGCGTCGACTACCACGATCGCGCTTCCCTCACCAACACCCTCGCAGGCTACGACGTATGTCTCAGTTTCCTAGTCGTACATCTCGATGAGGACTGCATCGCTCAGAAGAATCTAATCCACGCTTGCATCGATGGAGGCGTGAAGCGCTTCAGCCCCTCAGAATGGGCTATCAAGAATGGCTCTGGATGTCCGCCTTACGCGAATAAAGATGCTATCGCGGCGTATCTGGAAGAGTTGAATAATGAGGAGAAAAGGTTGGAGTATTGTCTTTTTCAACCGAGTATCTTTATGGATTACTTTGCACATCCGAATCCGCTCTCGCCTAACCTCCATACTTGGCCTTTCTTCATCGACTTTGAAAACCGCCGCGCTATGGTTCTCGACGACGGAAATCAACCTATCGTCCTCACCGCCATTTCTGATATCTCCAATGTGCTCGCCCTTGCGCTCGAAGACGATAGACCATGGCCGACGGTCGGCGGTATGCGCGGTTCGCGCACTACCATCAATGAATTGCTCACTCTTGGAAAGAAGCTCAGAGGTGGCGACTGGACTATCGAGCATGTCAAAGGCGAAGATATCCGGAATGATATCCTCAATACGTCTTGGATACCGCAGATATCGCATCCGGTCATCGCAAGCGACAACCGGGAGGAGTTTAGTAAGGAGTTCGTGATTATGTTTTTCAAAGCGATATTGAATGGATCGTGGGATGTGAGCGACGAATGGAATCAAAGGTTCCCTGAGTATAGGTTTACGGGGTTGGAAGAATATCTGACGAAGGCTTGGAAGGGGAAGCCGTAGGAAGCGCAAGTGGGAATGGAATGCGGGATGAAGAAAGAAACAAAAACGCGTAGAGTGAGAGGACCAACAACTCGCAAGAAAGCATAAGGTCAACGAGTGTCTCTCTTTTCAGATAAGAAGTACATTTTCCTTTCCGCAACGAAGGAGAGAACACGATCTACAAACCCCTTAGAATATATACACAAGAACGCAAAACACTCCTTTGGGCTCTTCCCCGCCGCGTTAAACGAAGTAAGCCTTAATCTTGGGTAGAATCCCTGCCCAAGCCGGGCCACTAGTAGGCTCCATATTATACATATAATCCCCCCACCACGGCCCAGCAGCCCACCACATAGCACCCCACCAAACATCGTTATTATCAGCAAGATACTGCAAGCCATCCTGAAGCGCAGCAATACACTGAGCGTTAACGCCGCCGGCGTACTCGCCAATGACGCCCTGCTTCTTATTGTCCTTGAGCCACTTGGTCGCCGCCTGTAGTCTTTCTTTGAAAATAGTAGCGCTCACGCACTCAGCGTGCGTCCCGCTACCGTCAGTATCCAGATATTGGTGCATTTGGTAGATCAACTTGTTCTGCGGATCCTTGAGGTTGACGAGGGAAGCGCCGTTGCCGCTGCTAACCCAGGTCCAGGCGCCGCTCCACGAATTGCCCTCGGGCGTGATGTATTGTTTCGTCGCACCGGCTTCCCGTACACCATTGATAGCGGCTTGATTGAGATCGAAAACGAGCTGCTGGTCCATGTCGTGGTACTCGTTATTGGTGTCGAAGACGACGAGGGCGTTATCCTTGTATATGGCGGCTACGTTCTTCCACCATGTTTTAAATCCAGCTGTGTCGGTTATGATGGCGCCGTAGAAGCGGCCGTAGTTGTGCGGTTGGATCATTGCGTACGCGCCTTTCGAGGTTATGTAGTTTACTTGCTCGGTTAGGTTGCCTAGGTATTGCGGGTCGAAGGGTGCGGTTAGTTTGTTGGGTGTGAGGCGCTCCATTACTGTAGGTTTAATGGTTAGCTGGTGGCGTGGGGGAGAGCTCGTATAGGGCAGCTTACAAAAGTTCAGACGGAAATGGTTCACACCCTGCGCCATGAATTGATCGATGGTATGGAGGTCATACCAGATGTATTCTTTGCCATAGACGCCGGTGAAATTCTTCTCGCCGAATTCAGCGCCTGACTCGTTGATGCCGAACCATTTGAGCTTTTTGTTGTTTTGCGCGAGCGCTGTGGAGGCTAGTGCCGCAGTGACGGCGGCGAGCTTGCTGAAGAGCATTGCGGCGGTAGTATGGCAGTCGAAGGAATCACTTGGCTGTCCTTCCTTTCTTTGCTCATGTTCGGCGTGGATTTACTCTCTTTATACGCTAGACGTAGGAATAGAATTACTTCATTCGCACCCAAGCAATACGGACCAACGTTCTCCGCATCCCAAATGAACACCTCCCCCTATCAGCTCTTTGCATTTAAAAACAGGGCTAAAGAGGTAGGAAGAAAGATTTCTATGGGCTTGCCATTGAGCCGCGGCAGAGAATATAGTGCTACGGCAAATTAAGACGTGCTTAGTTACCTCAAACTAGCCCATCGCCGCACTAGGTTTGCGGGGTTGCAGGGGTCGCGATTCGCGGAAAAAGTTCAAAATGGATGTGGTGGTTTGTTTGAAACGTAAAACTGGGAAAACGATGAGAGAGTGGCTTGTTTGATTTGGGACTGAGAATTGCGAAACGCCGAACTGCATCACTATTGCGTCTAATTTCATGCTTGAAATGTGTATCAAGGCACGGCAACGCAATGGACGTAGTACTTTCGACGCGTATTACCATAATCTTTTCCGTCCTTCTAGAAACTTGCTCAATGTGTTAAAGCATCGTAGTGGAGCCCGTCTACTTACCCGGTTAACGGAGGACGGACCGAATGGACAGGACTACCGTTCCACTCCGTGTTGGAACTGGAAATATTTGAGCGCATTCTGAGCACTTGGTATTATGACGAATTAAGAGCCTAAGGTATGAAGCAAGCTGAAATACTTGCTGATAACTACAGAGTTTGAGAAACTATTTCGGGGCTGTTCTTGTACCACTAGCGGTTGAGATGCAAGCCATCATAGCGGTAACTAAAATGCATAACATATGACAAGAAAGACAATCATCCCGGACTCATATCAAGCTTGAATCACACATGCTACGCACTGGTTCGGTCTAACTCTTCTAACTCTTCCTGTAGATCTCTTCGAGGCTCTGTAGATGTGTGCATTGAGCGTTCTCTTATATCTGGGACATTAGCTTTACCTATCTCCAATTACAGTGCGTAGCAAAATCGGCTTCATCCCTTACCACCTCTTGGGGTTTTAAATAAGCCGCCAAGACCGAACTGGTCCCAAACCTAGTCCAGTTGTGGAGGATGCAACAAGTATCTAAAGGTATATACAGCCGCCGACAATGGCTGCACAAATCCAATCAATTCAATTCTTCTATAAACCCCTTTCATAGCTCGCGCGACCAGAGCTGATACATCTTCTCCGACTATTCCAACTTGCCCTGCTTTGCGTAGAGCATACCCAAGGTGTTGATCGCCAGTAGTGTTGATGCATGGTCTGGATGACTTAATAATTATATATCCTCTCCCCGGTATACGGGTCTAGTCTCCATCCATCAATTCTGCTATTAGCGATCGCCTGATCTGCCACCATATTTCCATTCGATGCTGTAGCCAAATTCTGCTGCCACATCCATGAATTCTGCATCTGGCTCATCTGCAGCCCTGCTAAATGCGCCTGCTCCATGTCCCGTATTGCCAGTATTGCTTCCCGTTGTGCTTGTTGGCTATACCGTATTTCCAACAGCGCTTGGTATTCCGCTTGGTATTCCGCTTGGTATTCCGCTTGCTGTTCCGCTTGTTGGATGCTCTGTGTTTCCAGTAATGCTTGCTGTTCCGCTTGCTCTGCCGCAAAATACTCTAACAATTGGCGTGCCTCGGTGGAGCATGGCACTGAAGGCAATGGCAATGCATAACTTCGATATGTACGTGGGAGCAAGTTCCGTCTTCGGAGCTCTGTAGGTTCGATCTGTCATTCCCATAGATGGTCAGCGGATCAATCTAAGAATAGCGAGCCCCCTGGGGAATGAAGGCGCGGAAAAGAAAGAGACAAACCTCGGACAAGATGGCTTGATGGACTATAGTCTTCTCGCCGTTGCAGCGACGTTTACGTACAATGAGAAATCCCGCAGGCCATGCATGGGGTTGAGGATCATCAGAGAGTAAGTAAACGATATCGCCAAAGCTAAGCTCGCCAGAGAAATCGTAACCGTAAAGCCTGCTGCGAATGACACGGAAGGCTCGCGCACGTCGTAGGCCGAATGGCATTATGGTAGACTGCAGTATGAATGCAATTAAAGAGTGGCAATGTTATTGAGATTGCAATGGGAATAATAGTTGGGAACTAAAAGATTCTTCTCGTCTATATATTCGGTACAGTCGCGGGACTCACAAGCCCAAGTGGAAATGATGTGATAAGCCACGAAACGCCACACCTTTCAGCTGAAGACCATGTGTCGTTCTGCTCGCAATTGCACATGGAGGTTGTCGAGGGTAAGAAAACCGCTGAATATCTAATTAAGGGCCTTGTCACGGAATATGAACTCTGTGCGACGTCGTGCAATAACTAGCTACCATGCGAAGGCGAAAACACAAGCGGTCTCACGCCCTTGACAGATTTTCGACTGCTCGCACCATCTCAGGCACAGACCCACCTCATGCACACCCAATCCGGAAATTGCCACTTATACAAATGAAGCCGTGGAACAGCTGAACTTCAAGGACGAGCGGTATAACCCGCTGGAACGTGCCGGCGTCATCAGCTCGTGGCGGATCGACCTCCCGCCCACGTTCCGCCAGTTCGAGTATAGCTTCATCACTGACGTCGTGCTGCGCATGCTGTATGTGTCGTCCAACGGCGGCGAGAAGATGAAGACCGCGGCATCCGCTGCTGTCGATGATTCCAAAAGGCCACTACCGAGGACGGCGCGGGCTTCGTAGTGCTCTTTGATCTGCGCTCTGAGTTCGCGACCGAGTGGGCTCGCGCCTCGCGCCCTTCGATTCCGACTACGTCGCCGATCACGCCACTAGGCACCGTGGCCATGACTGATCTACGCTCGCGGCTGCCGTTCTTCACCAAGACGGCTAAGAAGGTCAATGTCAGCGACATCACATTGCTGACTGCTATGGACCTGCCCGGCACGGCATTCTCAATTGTGCACGATCCCGCGGCGCCGGAGGACGCGCTGACGTTCGGTGGAGCTGGCACGGCTATTGGAAAGATGAACATGTTTACGCAAACTGGCGTGGCTAGGGATCTGGGCAATTGGACGCTGAGAATCCAGGTAAAGGATCCGAGGATGGTGCTGGAAAGGATCTTTGTGATCATCAATTACATACTCAGCTGGGCGGGGACGTTGGGCATGATGATGTGTATTTTAGATTTCGGCTCTCTAAGGAAAAACGGCATTGTGTGATGACCCATTCACACAAGGGAGCTTGTTTCCGTATCGAAACCAAATGGCTCTGGCTACAAAGAAGCCCCGTACTTTACATCAGACGATCAACCCAGGACCGTAGTTTCCCTGTTTCTTCTCGAAGTTTGGCTGACACGGCAACCGTGTAAGGCTCACCAGCATTCAAGATAGCCAAGATATGCGTCGCAATGGATGTATCATCAAGCCCCTATGGAAACGTGCTGGATGCCGAAAAGCGTGCCACACAAGTTATTTGCAAGCTTATTCCACCCAAACTATGGCCGACAGTCCTGATTTTGCCTCGTAACCATGTCTGTAAGGCACCAATCAGCCTAGAAAAATCAAAATCGATAGCCTCTGTTCAGACGGTGCAACTGGTTCAACCGTCTTCCTTGAATGAAGACCCTGCCTCAAGGCTGATAGAGAGATTGAAGAAGACACTGTCCGAAAACTTGCACGTGCAATCCGGGGCTGTGGCTTCTATGGAAAAGCATATATTATATGCCTCTTCGGTGAGCTAGAAGAAAAGCCGGCGGAATGCAATGTCACGGTAGGGATTTCGGTGTTTGCTGGAATTCCGTATGCGGCGTTCGTCTTCGATAATGTAGAGTCGGGATGAACTTACATCCTGTAAATTAAGGGTTGTTTCTCAGCACCCTTGCCGAATGAAGAGTGCACTAAGGCTGGAAGACAGCATATCATGGGACGACCTGCCACAGACGTCTTTGAGAATCTGGGCCGAGGGCATATTCCGCTTGCGATGGCGGTTAGAGCGAATGAAGTCGTTTTACAGAACAGCGTCCGACTGGACATGTCCGCTTTCCTTCGAGATCTGCCTGAAGATGAGCAGATGGTAGCTCAAATTCTTGACAGCGAGGAGAGGTGGGTATTAGAGGTATGTTCCCGGTTTCGTGGAGTTGCCTGCTTTGCCCTGCCGAAGATGCAATACTCGATATCCTTTCTAAATCGCTAGCGTCGACAACTTGATATATGCTCCCTGACAGTAACAGCCTCGGCTACAAAACCGACCGGTACAACCGTATTCGCCTCGTTTTGGAGGTATGTTAATGCAGAGGAAGCATATATATAAACTGCAAAAGCTAAGAATGTACGGCTGTTGTAAAGTCGTTAAGTTGGTCGCAACCATGTTCACCGGGCGACTCAGCTCCCTACGAAGGTCAGATCCCTGCACCAGCTTCATGCAGCATAGCTACGGCATGGCAGTACAAGCGCAGTTTGACCAGTACTCAAAACTTCCCAGTCAAGCGTACTATTACCTCCACCTTGAAATTGTCACTTACCCCGCGCAATGACTAAAGGATTAAGGATCGTCTGAGCATCAAGTCATTTGCAGTGCTAGTCGGCACATCTGAAGGTCTTAAGAGTCGGCATTTCTGTTGTGATTGAACAATATCGACCATACTGACCGGACTCCCTCTTATCCACTCCATATGCGTCCCACATCCTGAGATCCCTCTCGCAAGATACCACCCCTTCATAAAACCATCTCGTACGAAAGAAAAGTATATGACAAGCCCGAAAGCTGACAAATCGCAAAAAGAAAAAAAATCCTAACCCAAATGCGGCTCAGAACCAGTCATCTTCTAACACTACGACGTCCGGAACGGGATAATAAAGGCCTTGCCGACGTAGCAAAGGCATTTCCAGGAGTTTTAGTATGTGAGAGACGACTGCTCCTCACACCAGCCCGTTCCAGCCCGTTCAAGTGTGAGCTGCTGCGAAGAGGAGAGCGACCGCGACTGGAGACGAAGGAAGACATTGCAGTGGGAAGCGGCGCAGCGCGAGATTGCGATGCGCGACTGAAAGAGGGAAAAGGAATCGCTGACTGAGAGTGTACAGGCTGTTGCTGAGTGCTAGACGACCTATCGAGAAAGCCGTACGAGCTACCATTGACGTAAGGCGAACGGCCGCTTTCCGGTTTCGTAATAAAGCCTCTAGAGTTGACATTTCGGGGTTGATAGTGTTGCGAAGATGATATGTACTCCGAACGTTTCGGTTCACGTCTCCACTCAATAGGCTCATTCCTGTCATTCAGTGGCGAGTTGAAAAATGAGAGCCCATTCAGGCTACGACCTCCTCGCCAATCTGTTTCTGCCTCGCGTTCCAGCTCTCGATGAAATGGATAACCGTTGGAGCGAATCATACTATCATGTCGTTCAGCGGGTGGGGCTCGTGTAAAATGCGGCGGATTGCGCTTGCTACTTCCGAAGAAAGGACTTACCACATCATCCACCTCTTGCGTTGGTCGTTGGAATCGGGGGGGTGCTGGCGTGACCGGGTTTATAGCGCTACGGTTAGGAGTGTTGCTAGTGGATGCGTTAGTTGGATGGGACCGAAGCGAATCAGGATGGCGGTATGCTTGTGACCGAGCGACTCGCATGGGCGACTGAGCAGGAAGAGCATGGCCGGAACTTCGGTGGTTCCGTATTTTGCCTCCACTACGCTCGTGCTCGTCCCTTTGTGTTACGTATGTATCTGGGTGAGTCCGGTCAGGTGGATGTCTGCGAGGGTCTTGAAGCCCCAGATTGAGTCCATTATCGTGTCCTAAGCCGTCCATAAGACGTATATAGGATGGCTCTGTGGGTAGCTTGTTGGGTCGGTGACCGTCTAGCTTGATGGGCGATGGCGACCGAAACGTGAACTCCGCTCGATCATCATCGAGGCCAACATTGGGGAGTAGTTGGGGATTGCGCGTGTAGGTTGCCTGCTGAGGATGCTCGACCGGCAATGCGCCGGACATGTAATATGTATCTTGCTGTGCACCATGACGACTAGGCGGTCGATCCCGGTCGCTGCTTGGCTGAGTGGGCGGGGTAACGGCTTCCCTATAACCGTTCTCATACACCTGCACGTCTGGGTCGACGGTCTGTGTAGGCTGTGGTAACGCGGATTGTTTCCCGCTTGAGAACTTTTTCCGAATGGTTGGAATAATGTTGCGCACCGATTTCATTCGAGAGATCGACTTGGGTGGCGGAGGCATCAAATCACGGCTTGACGGCGCAGCATGTATGTTTTTCGACCGCGGAGATGAGTCGACCCTTGGTCGCTTATATGGGCGATGCGTCTGGGGACTGTACGCTTCTTCCAGCTCTTCCGTATAACCCGTGTTGTGCGCCGACCTGCCTGCCGTGTGACTCGAAGCCGTTTTCTGTTGTTCCGCGCCGAGACGATTGACGTATCCATTGTCAAATTTACCCTCCTCATCTAATGGAAGAGGTTCACCGTGATTCGGAATTGGCTCCAAAGCCATACGAAAGCCTACAGAGGCCAGCCGGGTTTGCATTAATTCTCTCTCCCTAGAAGGCGCCATTAGTGCTCGGCGAGAATATTGGGCGAAAAGTGCATGCGTACTCGACCAACCTGGGCAGTAGTCTCAGGTAATGCTCAATCGCGGGCAGCCGTGCTTTGAATCTAAGTAGCTCCTGCTCGAGCGGACGAAGACGCTCCAACTCCTGCTCGAGTGATAGTACCTTGGCGTGCTCAGCCGACGCAAGTTCCTCCATGTTCTGCAGCTTCTGTTGCGACTCGCCAAGGTCTTCTTTCGTGTGCTTATAGGCAGCGGAGGTTTTCCTGCTGTACCGAATCAAGGCAAGATATTGGAACTGGGCTAAATCAGTACAGTGACCACGGTGTAACATGACCGGTGATGTACCCTCAAAGCTTCCATCTCTCTCCCATTGCCCTCCAGCCTCATCGGCGGCGCTGAGAACCAGAACTTCGGGATTGCTGGGTCGTATTCGCCCTCGTTGAAGCCGCGGATCGAGTAAAGCTCGCGCGGTCGCTCTTCGCCACCATCTTTTGCGCACACCGGACAAGGAGCGCGCGGGTGTTGGCCTGCGGGGTGAAACGGCGGACCTAGAAGAATCAGCTACAAGCCTGGCGCCTCTATTCTAAACAGATTGCACCCACCGTTGCCGCCTTCGATATGCTTGATGCAGATGACATGGCAGCACGCGCTGACGTAGAGACGCGTGACGCGGCGATCCTTTGGGTTGATGCCGTCCGAGAAGCCTTGGACAGATTCACCGTGGCCCTTGTAGACGTCGGAAAAGGTGTCGCCGCAGACGGAGCAGGCGAAGATGACATCCAAAGGGGAGGGGTCCTCTTCTTCGGGCTGCGCCTTCGCGGAACCCATCTTGAAGAAGGGCTTGAGAAAGGAAGGCATCGTGGTGTTGAGGCGGGCGACACTCCGTCGGTGAAGATAGAGCGAGTCGTAACCATAGAGGAAGTCACGACCGGGTGCCAAGACCCATGGAAGGCAGGCGCGGACAGGAAGCGGAGAGTGAAGGTGAACCCTAGGACACGAGCGTCACATAAAAAGAGTTTGCATGCACACAAGGAAATTTGAGTGTTCATATTTACAGTGTTCTAGCAGTCCCACCTTCATCGACCCCAGCCACCGGTGAAGCACTTAGATAAAGGTTCGGCACGGGTATCTGTACGTCAGTTAGTACCGCGCCACCATTTCCAAGCATATAACGTTGAAATTACTTACTGCTCAGGAAAGCCTTCCTCCTTATCGATCTCGTACCTCTTCTGCCCATCCGCGCTGACATGCAGACCTCCCGGCAGAGGCGGCATACCCCCAGGACCCAGCACATCCTTCGCCAACCCAGTGTTCCTCTCAAATGCAACGCTTAGTCCCTTCGTGCCCTCCTCCTGCGCGGCTACAAGCTGCTTTGTGCCCGCCTCGCCGATCAAATCTTGCTTTGGCGCCGCTGCGCTTCCCACCTGGAGCAGGGCCACAGCATCAGCCTGGGTGATGGTGGACAGTCGAGGGTACCGGCGTCGTACGTCACGCTTCCAGTATGGATTCTCGGCGAGGTCGGCGGCCGGAACGGTGACGGGATCGTCATACGTGTTGGGATCGTTGGCGCCCGGGGGTGGGTTGCGGAATTGAGGGTTCAACGGGATACCAGTGGAGCGGTTAGGGTCAAGGGCGAGTAAACGGTTGATGAAGGCATAGATGCCTGTTGGCTGGACCGTATAGCGCTGTGTACGAATATGTCAGTATCGTTGTTCCGGGGCTATGGTGGTATCCGAGGGAGGGGTGGCTCAATCGAGGATAGAGACGAGGGGTTTTGCACATACCGCGAAGCGCGTAGGGACCATCTTTGCTGCCATGATGTGCAGCAAGCTCGCGACTACGCGATTGAGGAGTGAAGAGGGTCAATGGGCGGATATGGTGGTGCTTCTGGGCTCTGTTCGAGATGTGAAGCTTGGTGAGGTTCGCGGAAGCTGCGATGCCAAGCCTGGTGAGTAAGCGAGAGCCTCATTCGCCATTGGCTAGCGCGCTTTACTTCAACGTTGATATCCCTGAAGAACATCTGGAGTTGCTTTTCAAAATGTGTTTCCGGATTTGTGACTATCATTGAAGGGAGATTGTACCATGCTCTGCTCAAGCGTCAGATACGGACCGGCCGCATACATTTCGAACAATTACGGGAGTAAAAGTACTGTGCCAACAAACCACCTACCCGTCTCCACCCAAGGCACCACCCTAAATCCACGCTACATTCCAAGTTCTCAGCTTACTCAACGAGCCCCAGTATCCGCCCACGACCTCAATACCCGACGCACGTGACTATCTCATTGTTCGTCACACCAATAGCCGGTGCCAGCCGCCACAAGCCGCAACATATACGCACAACATCCGCCGCCAAAAATTCGCAGGTGACCAAGTTTGAAGGGTGCTTGCGAACGAACGGCTTCTTAGTGATGACATTGATGATGCTACGCTGGCAGTTCAAGGCACGCCGGATGGAGGTGGGATGGTGAGTTTGCCGGTATATATGGGCCGGTGTGCGTAGGAGAGTCTGTTTGATCGTTCCTGGATTGCTTGAGAGGAGTCGATATTATCGGTTGCAACTTACACAGGCAGAAAGACGGCTTGTTCGTGTCCATGATCACATCATAGAAAGGTGCCCGTCATGCAATTTCTATTGGGCCTTCTGAGCTCACCACTCCTCCTCCTAGCCTCCATATTCGGAGCACTCACTCTCTATGTATGCCATCCAGTGTGCCCACAAACGCATTCATTAACAACCACAGGCCCTTGCCGTAATAATCTACCGTTTAACCCTCCACCCGCTCGCACGCTACCCTGGCCCACCCCTCGCCCGCATAACCGACATCTACCTAGCCTACTACGCTTACCGCGGTTCACGCCACCTCGCCTTCCACCGCGCGCACGCCCTCTACGGGCCCATTGTGCGCATCGGACCCAATACGCTAAGCATCAACACCGCCACAGCACTCAAATCTATCTACGGATTCCGCTCCAATGTGCGCAAAGCCGATTTCTACACCGCCTTCCCGGCAACCAAGGCTACGGTCAATGTGCATAGTAGTATTGATAAGATGCAGCATGCGAGGAAGCGCAGAGTCATGAGCCATGCGTTTAGCGATCAGGCGATTAAGGGGCTGGAGAGGTATATTTTGGCTAACGTTCGAACGGCTTGTCGGTTGCTGGGGGAGAAGAGGGATGCTGGGACGAGAGGAGATGGAGGAGAGAAGAATGGTTGGAACGAAGCGTGGAATGTGGCGGATTGGTGTAACTGGATGGTATTTGATATTATGGGTGATTTGGTTTTTGGAAAGGCGTTTGGCATGTTGGAGAGTCCGACGAACCGTTTTGCCGTCAACTTAGTCGGGAATGCGGCGCATAGGCATTTAATCGTGAGTACCTCACCTATCGAGTGTATTGCAGCCCATGCTAACATTTATAGTGCGGAACCCATCTTACGATCCACAAATGGCATCTCGACAAGATACTCTTCCGCAAGATCGCTGCTCAACGCGGCCAGTACATGCAGTACAGCAAGGCGCAAGCCATGGAGCGCACCAAGATGGGCTTAGACGTCGACCGAAAAGACTTCTTCTACCACCTCCTCAACGCGAAAGATCCAGAAACCGGCAACGGCTTCAGCATGAACGAGCTCTGGGGCGAATCGAACCTACTCATCATTGCAGGTTCCGACACCACCTCCACCGCAATGGCCGGCACATTCTTCTATTTAGCAAATAATGCCACAGCGCTACAAAAACTGTGCAAGGAGATCCGCGAGACTTTCTCCGACGTCGAGGAAATTGTAACCGGGCCTAAGCTCAGTGGCTGCTTGTACCTACGTGCATGCATCGACGAGTCAATGCGCATGACCCCTCCCGTCGCCGGCGCACTCCCCCGACAAGTGCTCCCAGGCGGTATAGACATTGACGGCCACCACATCCCCGCCGGCGTCGACGTAGGCGTCCCCCACTACGCGCTCCACCACAACCCCACCTACTACCCGCGCCCCTTCGACTACATGCCCGAACGGTGGCTCTCCGATCCCTCCGCCAACCCGTTACACGCCAATCTCGCCGACGCACAATCCGCCTTCTGCCCCTTCAGCATCGGGCCTAGGGGATGCATTGGCAAGGGATTGGCGTATGTGGAGCTGACGGTCACGATTGCGAGAGTCTTGTTCTTGTATGATTTGAGGGTGGCTCCGGGGACGTCGTTGGGTGCTGGGAGGGATGATCTTGAGGTTGGCAGGACAAGGGCGACGGAGTATCAGATTGAGGACCGGTTTGCTAGTACAAAGGATGGGCCGATTTTGCAATTTCGGGCAAGGGAGTTGTAAAGGTATTATTCGCGAGATGTGAGATGCGAGATAAAATGCAAGAATCTCCGGTGTACGTACTAGACAACCCTGGCAGAAACCCACAGATTAATCGCTACGTCTAATAAGATTATTTGCTAAGGTAAATAACCTTTAGCTAGCCATAATCGCCGTTTTCTCGAGACTTTCTTATGTGATTCCACAGCTGAGCCCTCCAGGGTTGAAATAATGGAGGGACATATGGAGCCATCAATAATCAGGCGTGTGAGCGGTTTCAATTACAGCACAGTAATTTTGGACATGTATAGTCGTCCGCCTCTCTAACAGTGCGGAAAAAATTCTTAATCTTACACCAGGTGGAAAGTGCAGGTCCTCAACTGAATATCTCCTCGGTTCTAGAGCGCATGTATGTCCATTTCCTTCCAGCATGTACCGGAGTCAGATTTACAGACCTGATCGTAGAAACCACGCAAGCTTTTTACGTATACATTAGCAGCGAAAAGTAGAGGTAAATTGTAGTACCACATGCAAAGGGGTAATCGTGATGGGAAGTTTTACTGTGTAGTGCCTTTGCAACAGAGATGCTCAGCCGGTATGAAACCGGTATGCAGTCAAATTTCCCCTCTTTTCATTTTGAATATCGTATAAAGAGATAATCTTCGCAGCTTATAGCTACCTTGTCCACTCAGATGTTCCAATGTCATTCTCGAGAGACCATTATGCGTACCAACGTCCTTTTTTAGTGTCTTCGATTCTTCGACTCGTTATCGTGCAATGATGCACTATAGATTGCTCCTCGGTATCAATGCGGGTCGGAATAGTACCCCATTTCGCTTGTGTTCTTGCGGCATATTGATTACTCTCTGGTGGATGGCTGCAGCAGTGATGACAAGGCTGTTTAAAGGACTGAGTGGTAGGCGCGGTGCGCATTTCTGAAACCCTGAGGCTAACCACGCGCCGAAAACACTTACGCCGAGTATGATGGAGCAGATGACGCCGAGGGTGGTGTTTCCAAGTCCATGCTACACCCTTACATGCAAGCTCGGGGAAGTCGTCGGACGCCATAGTTTTGGAAACCTTAACGCATATATTGAAGTGGGTAGAAGAAAGAGATGAGCTCCGGGATGCTATATTGTCATACCCCTCGATAAGTATATCGTTGTTCCGGGAAGCAGCTTTCGATGCTATCACTTGCGCAACGCTCCCGACCTCTAACACCAAAAAGTCCCTACGTCTGCCCCGGCGATAACTTAGGCAATTACTCTAAGCGTCGCTGCACCTTCGTCCGCCGATAAGCCGTATATGGAGTGGCCCGACTTGGTAGTGTGAAGTTGGAATGCTTTCAACCGTAACTTTAAGATTGTGTCGCTTGAAGCGTCTAAGGGATCGTTGAACAAGTTACGGACGCCTCCAAACCGTGATAGTCCGATGAAGATGCCATACAGCCGTAAACATGCCCAAGGCGCTGCCTGTGGGCGAAAAGTGAAGTTGGAAAGAGCGAAGAATCGCTTACGTACTTTATCGATAGCAGCACGTGCCAGCTCTTGGCGGGTTTGAACTTCGACTTTTCTCTTTTGTCTTCACCCATCGATACCAGTCTATTTCTGCCTTTTCATCATTTCTTCTCTCATTTCAATTGCTTCTTCGCTACTTGTATACTTGAAGTCGACGGTCATGATGGCGTTGCCTCGGGTTTGCTTGCTCGGTCGCTCTTTTCTCTCCAGGGGTTCTCCAACACGTATCGCCAGCTCCGTGTTTGGCACGACAAAAATCGCGGTCGCTCTTCCACAGCGGCAATTCACCTCGAAACCCTGGCTACTCCAAGAAGCGGTACAGGATCAGGCGGCTAGTGCTCAATCCGCTGTCCCACTCGAAGAAATACCCGAGTTTCAGCGAAGCAAGAATGCGCGGTCAGTCGTGGTGATGAATTTCCCGAAGCGAATTAGCAGGACTGCGGTGGAATCATTGTTTAAGGAAAATGGTCTGGAGATGTATGTGTATCCTCATTGGTTTACCAGTCACGTGCATTCTGATCTAATAGCCCGCAGTGCCGATTTCGAACTGAGGATCGATCGTTTTACCTTCTTCAACGATCGCCACGCCTTTATCGAGTTAGCAAGCGAGGAACAGGCTCGAAAAGCCGTGGAGCTGCTCAACGAGAACGAAAACCTAGGCACCAAAGTCTACGTCAGGCAACTAAGACCAGACTACGCCTGGAACATCAATGGCAGCAAAAAGGACGATCTCGGCTATCTTGTTATCACCAACGAAGCGGGACTCACTGCAGCTACCCAGCCAATCCTCGAGGGGCGTCGCATCGTGTTCTCCGTCAAACCTCCCGCATGGGCCGATTTGCAAGCTCCCATTGGGATCCGCAATGAAGCCAACCGAGAGATTGTTAAGCGCACTTTAGCTCCGTTTGGCCTCGAGTCCATTGGTCGAATTTCGCCGAACTGGGGCGATATGAAGCAGACCCCGAGGTTCCTCTGCTTCGCTGACATGAAGACTAAGCAGGGTGCAGAAGAGGCCATGAGCACCCTTCATGATACAGACGTTCAAGGGCTCAAGATCTGGCTCACGCAGCACAAGATGGCGCCGTGGAGAGCATATCAGCTTGGAGTGGCGGATAAGGGGAAACTGAAGCTCCTGCAAGAAAAAGGAGTTGCACCGCCTCCGGAGGAGATTGACGAAGAGAGGTATTCGACGCCGTTTGTGCAGAAGCCGCCCAAGGGCCAGCGATCGCGCCGTGGTTAACCTACCGTAACCCACCTATCGAAAGTGACCTCGCTGGCAAAGAGCTGTGTGATCTATCTGTAAAATATTTTGTATACCTACCACTCACGGCGTTTGTACAAGAAAATATATATTGCATTCCTGTAAACCCAAATGCAAATTGACTATGAGTGCGCATTCGCACACTGCGTTTCCGCGGGTAGGCTTCTACTAGCTACGGCCGTGTATGGATAGAAACTCTCTCCTCTCCCCTTCCTTTTTCGCAGCGATCACCTCAGCATCATTATTCCCGTCCTGCCTGTTTCCCCCGAGGCCGTCGATTCGTCGCCGTAACGTGCTTACATGACAACTTCCTTCCAAAGAACACCTTCCCGTTCAACAACTTAAAAACGCTCGCAGCCTGTTCAGCATCCTTGAGATCGACCAATAAAGCCTTGAACCCATCACCCTGCTGAGCCGAAGCAAGAGCATTCCTGATTCCCTCGACGGAATATCCAGCAAGCAGCGAGATAACCTTGTTTTCGAGAATCCCAGGTCGCGGTTCCAAACTTTCCAGCTTAGGAATGCTCCCGATGTATAGGCGTCGACGCTCAACAACAGGCCTTAGGACATCTTCATCGGTGTAATTTCTGTACTGAATTGGAAATAGGCGGTTACATTTCGCGTGGCAGCCAACCGCGCGTTCTAAGATCTTCTCTGAAGCGTCCTCGAGTATGACCCTAATACGGCCTGTAAGGAGTTTATGCCCATCCAACTTTGCGGCTACTTCTTCGGCGAAAAGGCCTTCGCGGAGTTTGACTTCGGCAACGCGAATGTTCATGCCTGTGAATCGATTTTGGGGAAGCTTGATGGTCTGGGCGGCGCTGCCTGCCTTGCGGATAAAACTGTGGATATCGATATCCGAGGCGCGGGGACGGGGGGGGGGGGGGGGAAATGTTTGCCGATAATGGGGGTTTTGGGGGGGCGACAGGGGGTTTTTTTGGTGGGGGGCCGGGGTAATTTTTTTTTTTTGTTTGTTTTGGCCC
>JASJFT010000191.1:0-87861 GCA_030770425.1 Darksidea phi | reverse complement strand
ATTAGTACTATAATTCTATTAAATAATTTCCTAATTAGGACTAGCGTATATAGCGCTATAGCCGAATCTATCCCGAATCTATTCCGAACCTATTCCGAACCTATTCCGAACGTACCAGGCCTGCCAGGCCTACTAGGGCTATGTAATCTAGCGACTAGTCGTAAGAAGCCTTAAGTAATATTAAGTAGTATTAGGGGTATAAAGAGTATAGAGTATACCTATTATAGATATAAACTATCTATTAATTATATAAATTTATAGTAAATCTTTTACTAATAAAAGAATAATATATTTTATAAGTAGTTATCTTTATTAACTTTTTATAATATATTACCTATTAATTCTTATAACTTAACTAACTACTATTCGATTATCCTATAACGAAGTAGATATCTATCTAGCTATCTTAGCTATTAATTAGAATTAGATCTAGACTATTAAATATACTATAGCTATATTTAATATCCTTTATATAATAGTTTATTATTAATATACTAAAAAGTCTATACGATATAATTATTAGTTTAATTTAAGAAAGCTTTTTAAGCTAAAGGAGAAGATAATTATTAAATATATACTTTATTATAGCTTAGACTTAGCCTATATCTATCTTAAAAAGGGGGAGGTTTACTTAAAAAAGAGGCTTACTTATATAAGAGAAAATACGAAGTAAAAACCTTTTATCCCCCTTTTATAGATATTAATAATATTATTAATACTCGTTAAAGTTCTACTTTAAGGCTAGTCTATTATAATTAATATCTATCTTCTAATAACTACTCCCTTTATAAGTACTAAGAGATAAATAGTAGTAATTAGAATAACTATCTAGAAGAGACGTCTAAGTTTAGAACTATTAGATAAATACTTACGGACCTATATAAGATACGAAACTATAACTAAACTAAGATAATAATACTATAGATTTAAATTAAAGAGCTTATAAGGTTAATTAAGAATCTAAGAAATCTAAGTATAGTCTAGTATACCTTAATCTTCTAAGCTACTCCGAATCTACTACTAGAACTATCTTAATCTATTAAACTAATACTTTAATCTAGTAAACCGGCGTACTAATATAAATAGCTTTTAATAGAACCTCCCTTTAAAGATAATAAGAAAGTCTTTCTAGTATAGTAGATAATAATAGAATATAAGCTATAGACTAACGTAGAGTTTATAGAAATTTAAAAGGATATATTTATTTTTATTTAAAGTAACCTAGAATTAAATATATAAAAAGAAGTAGCCCTATTCTACTAAGTAGAAGGATTAAATAGTATCTAGAATCTAACTATCTTCTTTAAATATCTATAGTTCTATTATAGTAATATATATATATAGGAAAGAATCTAAGTAAAACTTAAGTTAATCTAATAAGAGAAAGATAAGTTCTTTCTAAACTTCTTTATTAGGTTCTTAATACTATTAGCTTAGAGTAGTAATAATATCTAAAGTAATAAATAGAAACTTATTAGGCTATATTAAGGGCTAAATAAGAAACTATATAGAATAGTCCTAAACTATAATATCTTACGAATAGACTATTCTATAGTTATAATAGTATACTATAATATTACTATTAATATTAAAATAATAGCCTTAGAGGATAAGTTCTATAATATAACTAGCTAGAATCTAGTATTTAGAAAAGACGCTATTAGGGATATAATTATATTAGTACTAGCTTTAGACTCTAATAAATAACCTAGAAGAGATAAACGAGTTAACTAGATCTTAGAGGAACTATATAAATAATACTACGAGCTAGAGCTATATATATATTATAAAAAGAAGGGATATATAGTATAGAACTACCTAAATATAATAGTAATTCGGACTATTACTATCTTAATAGTAGATAACGTATTATTAACTAAGAATAAAAGTAGAGTAGAAAAAGAGTAGCCTCTACTTTAGGTCTAAAATAGGGACTAAGTATAGATACTATAGTAGAGGAGTAATAAATAGAAGGGCGTAACGACGATATAGTAGATATCTTAGAATAGATAGATAGACCTTTATTTCTAGTCTCTATCTTCTTAGAGAACGTTCTTTATATTAACGCCCTAATTAACTTAAAGTATTAGTATTTTAGTACTATAAGTAAAGAAGTAGCGAGATAGATAAATACTAAAACTATTAATATTCTACTCTACTACCTTAGGTAAGTAGTAGAACTTATCGACGAACTATCTATTATCTAGATAACTATTCTTTAATATAATATAGATAGATAGAGGACCCGTCTTATAAAGTATATAGTACTAGGACTAGACTATAATCTTATTCTTAAATTACTATAGCTATCCTATAATAATATTATAATAGATCTAGGACGTAGAGAATTATAGATAAAAAGTATAGATAACCTTATTATAAAGAAGATATTAGTAAAATAAAAAGAAGGTACTCTACTAATAAGGGTTTTAGAAATAGTATTCTTCTCTATACTTATAAAGAAGAAGTAAAGCTAAGATATAAATATTATTATAATAAATCTATATAATATTATCTAAATTCTAGCTATAACTATTCTATTAAGATACTATAAAAGGATAGACCTAATAAAGAATAGAAAGACCCTTCTAGCTAATCTAGAACTATTTTAGAATCTATTTAATAAGAAAAAAGCTACTAAACTACTCCTATACTAGAACTAAATAGACTATTATATAAAATTTAAATAAAGACTAAATAGCTTACTACCTAAAGTACCTTAGGGCTTACTATATAGTATACTACGGGATTAACTAATAAAGCTCTATAGATAATTTATTAACCTTCTAAATAAGGGATAAATCTAAGTAAGCTTCTCTTTAATAGATATACTAGTACTAATAGCTAAGAAACTAGAAGAGAACTAGTACCTCTATATCGACTACTAGGACCTTAATATACTTATAAAATAGAACTACTACCTTTTATTACTAATTAAGGAAATACTACGTACTCTTAAGAGGGCTAAGTAGTTTATAAAACTTAATATCTAAGTAGTATTTTATAAATTATAAGTTATAAGTAGAGACGAGTTCTTAACTATATTCTAAATCTAGTTTAGACTATTTAAGTAGCTAATATATTTATTTAGACTTATAAAAGTACTAGTAATATTCTAATACTATATTAATTTAGTATTAAAGGAAATCTTAAATAATTTCTTTATAATATATCTTAATAACGTCCTTATCTACTTAGAGAACTTAAAAAGGGACTATATAAGAAAGATAAAAAGGATATTAATACTTCTATATAATACTAATTTAAATCTAGACCTTTAGAAATACTACTTTATAATAAAGACTATTAAGTACTTAGACTATATTATTAAAATTAAGTATAGAATTAAGTCTAACCCTAAAAAGATCTAAACTATAAAGAAATAAAAAGTTTTTATATTAGTATAAGGTATATAAAGCTTTATAGAATTTATAAACTTCTACTATAATATAGTAGTTAACTTCTCTAAACTCGCTAGCCTACTTTACTAGTTAATAAAGAAAGAGATACTATTTTAGTAAAGTAAGGAAGAAAATAAAATATTTAAAAGAATAAAAGACCTTTTTATTATAGGACTAATACTACTTCTCTAGGACCCTAGTTAGGATATAATAGTAGAAGCGAACTACTTAAAAGGGGTAATAGAAGACTACCTCTTATAGTAAAAGAAAGAGGTATAGTATCTAATTACTTATTATTTAACTATCTTATTATCTATAAAACGTAACTATACTATTTATAATAGAGAACTTCTAATAGTAGTCTAATATTTAATAGTCTAAATACTAGAATTATAAAGTATTAAACGATCCTTTAAGATCTTTATAGATTATAAGAATCTAGAATACTTTATAAAGATACGACCCCTTAGTAAATAGTAATACTAATAGATAGAAATACTATTATAGTTTAACTACTACCTCTAATACTATCTAGGACGATTAGTAATACGGCCTAATATATTAAGCTATTAGAAATAGAATATAAAGAATCTATAACTATAAGAAACTATACTAATATATTTAAGATTAGTCTAAGCTATCTTAACTAGTATAATAGTAGATATAATAGTATCTAAAGAATACTATATATAAATCGATACCTATATATAAGAGCTCTAAGATAAAGCTATTTAGACGAATCTAAGATATATAATCTAACTACTAGTAGTATAATAAGACGACTAAATATTCCCTATAAAGGTAGAAACTAGATAATAGATTAAGGACTACTTAGTAAGTATTTATAAAATACTAATATAATATAATATAATTTAGTTACTAGTATAGGAACTCTTAACTATAATAGTTATCTAAAAATTTTATAAATTAGAGCTAGTAAAGTACCTAGATAAGAATACTACCTTTTAACTAATATACTAGAACTATTATTAAAATAAAATATTAACGAATATAGTAAGATACGTTTAAAACTATTACTACTATAGTATATATATATTCTAAAAGAAATAGTAAAATCTACTTTAACCTCTTTTAATTATAGATTACTTTTAGTTCTAAATTTCTATAGACTTTATAATAGAGCTACTAGCTACTAAAGAAATAGTCTTATACTACCTCTTAGTAATTATAAATCGATTATTTAAGTATATTTAACTAGAAGTAATAGTCTCTATAAAGATTAAATATTATACTAAGATATTCTATAATATATAATAGAGATTTCGTAGATTCTTTATATTAAATAGGGTTTAGACCTAATAGATTATTTAGTCTTATTTAGGATTTATACTTAAGATAGGAAAGAAGAAGTAGAAATAAGTAGATAATAGTTTAATTACGTTAATAGATAAGAATTAATCTAGATTTAAATTAACTATATAGAAGAAAGACTATCTAGAAGATTTATAGTTATTATATATTAATTTAGTTTTCTTAGATTTATAGCTTTATATCTATAGATCTACTAAGCTATAGCTCTATAGCTTTATTCTAATAGATTTACTAAGCTATTATATAATCCTTAGATCTATTTTTACTAAGATATAGATCTATTATATAACTTCCTAGTAAAGCCGTTTATACTAATTATTATTTATACTATAATTATAATTATCGTATTTTATATTAGAGCTAGTAATAGATTTAATCTTAAATAGCTCTTCTTACTACTATTCTATAATATATATTTAGTTTATAATATTATTTTCTCTTTCTAAATCTTCGACTTAGAGGTTATTTCGAATCTAGTATTCGACTATATTAGTATTAGGACCCTATTTTAAGAGGTCGTTATTATTTATTATAGTATTATATAAAACTTAAAAATATATTACTTTTACTAATAAAATTCTTTATTATAGCTTTAAAATATTTCCTTATAGTTATTATTTATAGTTAGGAATACTATATATTATCTTATCTAAGGATAGTAGATATTATAAGACGTATATTTATACTAATATATAAAGTTCTTATTATATATCTAGTATTTTATTATTAAAAGATTTATCTATATTAAGTAGTAAAACTTATATATTAGAGCTTATTATTATTAGTAAGATTTATTAACTATATAAAAGAGAAACTTTAATAATAATTAGAGAAGGCTTAAAAAGCTTAGAACGAGCTTCTTAATAAGCTAGTAAAGGCTTAAATACGAGTATATTATTTAGAGAAATAGAGGATAGTTCTTTATAAGAAGTCGGTAGTATAATCCTAAGTACTAGAAGCTAAGCTAAATAAAGAGGAGGTAGAGCTTCGACGACTAGGGTAGTAGGAGAATTTAAAGGCCTCTTTAACTACTCTAGATATTACTTATAAATAATATTACTTCTTTTAATTTATTAAATATCTCTTATTATATCGTAGATAATACTAATCTTCTTAACTTATTATAAAGTAAATTTACCTTATCTTTAAGTTTCCTTTAAAGTTATAGTTTTAGTACTTTATAAGCTTCTTAAAATAATTAAGATTATCTTTAGATTCCTAGGTTTATTTTTATAAGTTTTCTTTTTTATCTATCCCTTACTATTTAATTAGATAGTAGTTTTTTCTATTTCTAATATTATTATCTAGAATCTCCTCTACTTTCTATTCTTTATTATCTTCTCTATATATATTTACTTTATATACTACTAGTCTAGCGTTCTATAGTACTTTTTCTAATAAGCTAATATAAAATATAGAATAGATTTTTATTTATAAAGGTAGTCTTAGTTAGTAGTTTACGAGTAAGACTTATTTTTTAATCTTATAAGAATCGATTTTAGTATAGTCTAATTTACTATTAGATTACTTATTTTTAATATTTTTTCGTAGTAATTATACCTTTTCTCCCTCTTTAAAAGTAGATACTTTTTTTACTTCTTATCGTAGTATTTACTTATTCTATTTTAAAGAAACTCTATATTTTTCTTAAGCTATTAGTATATTTATAAAATAATTTTTATTATTTCTTCTCTATTTTAGCTATAAGATTAAAGTTATCTAGATTCTTTATATATTTTTAGTTTAATTCCGTAGTTTATAAAGAAGAGTATTATTCTTATTATACTATATTATAAACTATTATACGTAAATTATACTATAAGTAAAAGTATAACCTAGTTATTTTAATAGTAGTTTAGATAGTATCTAAGATATTACTCTACTATTTAGTTTATTTATTCTATTAGTCTATTTATTTATAGATAATATATAGTTAATATACTATATTTTATTTCTAATTTAGCTATAAGAATCTATTAAAACTTTATTATAAATTTAATATCTTTATCTAAGATAAATTTATTAGGTATTCTATATTTACTAAATATATATCTTAGTAGGGTATAGATAAGTTATTTTATAGTATTTTTCTTATCTATATATAGAATAAAGTATATATACTTAGTAAACTTATTTATTACTACTAGTATAATATTATAGAATACTTCTATTATTAGTTCTTTTAAGTATAGTAGTTATATAATAAAGTCTATAGTTATAATCTTCTATAATTCTTTTATATTTTCTATTAGTTATAGTATTTTATAAGATATATACCTTATATATTTATTATAATAATAATCTATATATTCTATAAGAATTTATATTATTAATTATCTTATATATAAAAAATAGTACGTTCTTATTAATTATTTAAGAGTCTTTTCTACTTCTTAGTATCTATATACTAGTACTTTATAATATTATCTAATAAATTCCTTCTATATTATCTTAGATATATAAGCTTTTTAAAATATATAAATAATTCTATCTTTTTCTTAAATTACTTCTTAGATTTTATTTTATTTATTTATTACTTTCGTAGTAGCTATATAGATCTATTAGATCTATTTATTTTCTTCTAATTTAAGTACTATTTCTTATATTCCTACTAGCTTTCGGTAGTTATAAGTAATTATTTTATCTAGTTATAGCTTAAGAATAGCTATACTAGGTTTCTCTATTCCTTAGTAGTTAGGTCTTCTACTAAGTATATCTACTTATCTATTTTCTAATCCTTTAGTATATACGATCTTAATATTATAGGTTATAAGGGTTTATACCTATTATATCTATCTTCTAATTAAAGATTTATTTATTAAGAATTCTATTAGATTCTTATAATCTATATAGATTATAATAGGGTATTTAGATTCTTATAAATTAGATCTTGATTCCTTTAGTACTTTAATAATTACTAGTAACTCTTTATTATAGATATTATAGTTAAGTTTAGCTAGTAATATCTTCTATAAAAAGTAGTATACTAGTCTAAGATTATCTTTATTATCTTTCTATAATAGTACTACTTCTATTATATAGTCTAACGCGTCTATCTTAATAATTAATAGTTCTATAAAATTATATATCTTAATTACTAGTTCTTTAGTAAACTATTCTTTAATTTTCTTAAAAGTTTATTAATATTCCTCCTTTTATTTAAAGGGTTAATCTTTTTTTATAAGTTATATAAGTAGTATTATTATCGCGCTCTATTATAATATTAGTTTTTAGTAAAAGTTATAGAATTCTAGAAATAATTATAGTTCCTTAAGATTCTTAAATATTAGCTATTCTTTAATTTTTTTAATTTATTATAGATCTACTTTAATTTCTCTAGGTCTAATAATAAATCCTAGAAACTCTATTTCTTATATATAGAATTTATATTTTTATAGATAAAGGTATAATTATACTTCTTTAAATATTTATAAAATCTTCTTTATATATTCTTCGTATTCTCTTTCTATTTTAAAATAGATTAGAATATTATCGAGGTATACTATTATAAATTAATCGAAGTAGTTTTATAAAATATTATTAATCTATTTCTAAAATATCGTAGATACGTTAATAAGTTTAAAAGGTATTACTTAATACTTATATAGTCCTTTCTTTATTCTAAAGGCTATCTTCTATTTTTTACCTTTCTTAATTCTAATCTAGTAGTATATATTTTAGATATCTAATTATATAAACTATTTAGTTTTTCTTAGTTAATCTTATATTTCCGATATTAGAAATAGTAGATATTAGTTCTTAATTATAATATTATTAAATATTCGATAATTAATATATAATTATAATATTATTAAATATTCGATAATTAATATATAATTATAGTTCTATAGTACCCTTCTTAAGTACGAAGAGAACTAGGTATTCTATAGATAAATTTAAATATTAAATATATCTTTTTATAAGGTTATCTTCGAGATATTTTATTATAATCTTTTCTTCTTCCTCGGTTAACTTATAGATTAGTCCGAATCCTAGAGTTTTTCCTTTCTATAGTAGGATCGTATAATCCTAGGACTAGTACTAGGATAGACTTTTTTTAGATTCTTAAAATAATTCTTCCTATTCCTTATAATATTCTAGGATACTATAATCTTCTTTAGTTATATTAGTCTTTTCCTATAAGAATATTACTTATCGATTTAATTACTAAATATATAGGTTAGTTTCTTATAACTATAGTATTCTTAAGATTATATTTTAGTCTTTTAATATCTTTATAATATCGAGTATTTTATTTTCCTTTTTCTAGTTATATAGGCTAAGCTTATCTCTAATTTTATATATTATAGGTTTATTAAAGGGTTTTTCTTTAATAGTATATATAATATTAGAATATTATTTCTTCTATTAAGAAATCTTTCTTTATTAGATAAAGTTCTTACTAATAAAGTTCTATATAGCTCTATTATTAATTAAGGTAGTAATTATTTTTTCTTAATAGATTTCTTAGATATATATATAGTTCTATCCTCTAGTTTCTTAAATTCTTATCTTTTTTAGCTAATACTTTGTATTAATTTTAGTCTAAATATACTTTAAATATTTATTCTCTAGATATTTATATTATAATCTTTTTAAAATATAGTTTAATAGTAGAAGTAGTCTAGATATAATTCTAATATATCCCTTTTATTATTAATTCTTAGATTATTATTATCTATATACTACTTTTAGTATAACTACTTAGATAATCCTTTTATTATAGTCTTTTACTAGGTAGTAATTATTTTTTTATTTTACTTCCTTATAGAGTCTATATTCTCTTTATATATATAAGATCTATATAATCTTAAAGTATACTAGATATCTTATTTTATACTATAGGTTATCTTCTAGATTAACTTTATATTTTTAATTATTATATTTTATAAAGATTATTTATCTAGAAATCTATTATTTAATTACTATATATTATAATTATTCTTTATTAATTATTTTTATAATATACTATATTTTCTTCTAAGTTTCTTAATTAGATATAAGGTTTATAATAATAAAGTTCTATTTAACCTATTATTTAAAATCTTTAAATAGTCGATATATTAGATAAGATTTAGATTATTCCTCGTAAATCTACTATATTATTAAAAGTATTATAGTTTTTTTTATAAACTATAAGACTCGAATATAAGTTATATTAAGTTCTAGTATTAGTTCTATTTCTTTCTTAAAGGGTTAAATTATCTATAAATATTTAGTATTCTTATATAACGTAACTAGGTTTTCTTCTTCTAGTTCTAAAAACTTATTACTATTATTAACTATTTATAACGATATATTTAAGATATTATTAAAGTCTTTCTACTCTATAAATAAGCCTTTCTTAGATACTTCTTTTTATATTTTTAGTAAGAACGAAACTCTTTTTTAAGACTTTTAAATTATAGCTACCTACTATTTCTATAATTAATAACTAGTATTTAACTTAACTTTATAGTATATCTTATACTAATCGCGTATATAAGTTATTTAATATATAGTATTATATTCTTATATTATAGCTACTCTATTCCTTTTACTCTACTAAGTATATTAGAATTTCTCCTTTCTTAGATCTAATCTATAATCTTTTATTAGATATCTCTACTTTTTATATTTAAAGTATACTTACTTCTCGTAGAGCTCTTATTTCTTAAAGTTCTATTTCTCTTTCTTAGGTTCTAAGCTAGCCCCTAGGACTATTACCTCTAGTTTATAGTATTTTTCTTCCTTTTTCTTTTTATAGAATTTAATCTTCCCCTTTCTTTCTAGATTCTAGAGATAGAGGTTATTATTAATTTTAATAGCTTATTCGATTAGTCCTCTTATAGTCTAGGGTTATTCTATTCGAATTATTTTATAATAGATATAATCTTTTAGTCCTTTATAATATTATAATATAAGGGCTATCTCTTCCTATTAAATCTTTATAATAAGTTATTTAAACTTAAATATATAGATTATAATAGATTTTATCTATCTAAGATATATAATTTTTTATTCTATTAATCTTTTTAAATTAATATTTTTAAAAGTAATATATAGCTTATTCTTAAAATATTTATAACTTAAGAAGATAGTCTTTATTTCGTTACTTTACTAAGTCTTTAATAGTTATAATTATTTATTTAGATATATCTTAAACTAAGTAATAGCTTTTCCTATAAACTAAGCTACTACGAATAATACTTTATTACTTTTAATAGATAATTTTATTCTATTAAGGTTAAGGTAGATTATTATATTAGTTAGGAATTCTTTAAGTTTTAATCTTATTTTATTAAACTTCTCTAGTTCTTTAAGCTTTAATAATTTACTTATATATTTCTAAAGTTAGGTAATTAACTTTATAAGCTAAACTTTTAATATATTCTCCCTCTTCTTAAATATATACTAATTCTTAATAACTCTTTTAAAGTTTTCTATAGTTATACTATCTTCTAAGAAACTAAATTCCTAATAGCTTCCTATCTTAGAGGATTCTACCTAAGTTAACGGCTATACTACTCTACTTTATCTAATTTCTTCTTCTATTATCGTAGTTAGCTATTCCTACCTACTAGATAGTTAAGGTATTAAATAGAGTCTAGGCCTAATAGATTATTTAGCCTCGTTTAGGGTTTATACTTAAGATAGGAAAAAAGAAGTAAAAATAAATAGGTAATAATTTAATTACGTTAATAGGTAAGGATTAATCTAGATTTAAATTAACTATATAGAAGAAAGACTATTTAGAAGATTTATAGTTATTATATATTAATTTAATTTTCTTAAATCTATAACTTTATACCTATAGATCTACTAAACTATAGCTTTATAACTCTATTCTAATAGATCTACTAAGCTATTATATAATTCTTAAATCTATTCTTACTAAGGTATAAATCTATTACGTAACTTCCTAGTAAAGCTATTTATACTAATTATTATTTATACTATAGTTATAATCGTTATATTCTATATTAGAGCTAGTAATAGATTTAATCTTAGGTAATTCTTCTTATTACTATTTTATAGTATATATTTAGTTTATAATACTCTATATTAATTATTATAAACTAGGATTTTATAAGATTCTAGGACTAAGTATAATTAACTAGAAGTTATAATAGCTAAAGTAGTCTTCTAATTAACTAATAGTAGAATTGGTATATTAAAGCTATTCTAAGATAGTACTATAAGAGTATAAGAATAGAGGATTCTTATACCTAAATAGGGCTTAGTATACTAAATAAACTAATTAACTATTAGACTAATTCTCGGGATTACCTAATCTACTAATCGAAATAGAAAATAAGTAAAATAACTAGATTACCTAAAGAATAGGTTATAATATTATCTTCCTCTTAAAATAAGGTCTTATTCTTAAGGGCCTAGTAAACGAATAATTAAGAAAAAACGCTTTTAGAGGAAGAGAAGGAGAGAGAGAAATAAAGAAGATAGATAGATATTTATATCTATTACTTCCTATTTAAAAAATAATTTAACTAGTACCCTCTAAATTATTCTTAAAGTATATTAACGTTATATAGTCCTATATATATCTACTTATTTTACTATATAAATTATTATTTAAAAAATATTTTTCTAATATATATACTACGTAACGCGCTTAATATATTTAAAGAGTATTATAGAATATATAAGAGAATACTAGTAATTTAATTTTTTATATTATTTAGAAGTTATATATATATAGCTTTATTAGAGAATAAGATTTACTCCTTCTATATCTCTATCTATAGTAAAGCGAGGCTATAAAAGAGTATTCTAAGCTTAGAGATAATTATTATAAACTCTAGATATTATATTACTTATTTTAATAGATTATAAAGAAGAGGTACTCTAAGCTTAGAGGTAATTACTATAAGCTCTAGGCTATATACTATCTATTTTAGTAGACTATAAAGAACGGGGGCCTATACTCGATACTAGCGATTTTTTTAGATTTTTATCTTAATTAATATCTCGTCTTCTAACTAGGGGCTAAGAAACTTATCTTATAATATAGCTTCTAACTACTAGACTAGCCGTTTAGGTAGACCTAGCTTATTAAAATACTTATTATAAAACTCTTTTACTTTTTAGATTATATTTATAAAATCGCTTACTAGGTAATAGATTAGATCTAGATTATAGTCTATCTATTTTATTTAATAGTAGAGCTTACTATAAACGATTCGACTATTAAGAATATAAACTACTAGCTATTTAGGATATCTATTTACTTCTATAGCTAGTTCTTTATAAAGTACTTAATTAGGTAATAGATCTTATATAGCTTTATATAATCTATCTATATAAAAAATATTATATATCTTTATATAAAAGGGTAACTAGACTATATAGAAGCTATATCTTTAGCTAATAATAAAATAAGGTCTATATATTTACTAATCTAATTTTAAGCTTAGTCTTAAGGTAATAAATCCCTTAGATATAATATAGACTTAATCTTCTATATCGAAATCTAGAAGGTAGTATTTTTTATTAGCTTATTAGCTTTAGACTTTCTAAGCTATTATAATATTAGCTTAGACGTAGTCGTAAATCTATTAGACTATATTAGCTTAGATTTTTATAAACTCTTAGACTATTTATATAGTTATATTATTTAGTAATTTAAAAGGTTTATAAATATATTCTTACTAGTTCTAGTAGTAATAAGCCTTATAGCTAAATTCGATCTTAAATAAGGAAAATCCTATTATATTATATAGAAGAATTACCTAGATCTAGTCTATACTAAGTAGAAGATTAGACTAGTTATTCTAATAGAAGTTTATAAAAAGACGTAATTATTAGTTTAGCTATTAATTAAAAACTTTCGTATTACTATTAGTCTATAAATAGTAGATTATAGATAATAACTAGCTAATTTTTATAAATTTATATAATTCTTTTATAAAGTCTAATACGAATTATAGGTTTTAATTTAAGATTATAATATATAAGGGACTAAAGACTTACTATATATATATATAGTAGAGAGTAGCTATATCTTTAGTAGTAATAGTCTTAAAGTAGAATAATAAGAAAGTATATTTTAATAATTTATATATTATTACGAATATATTATTATATTCTTTATAATTCTTTAAGAAGCTTTTAAAGTCTATAAAGATATCTTTCTATATTCTTTTAGGTATAGGAAGTAGTTTAAGAAGACCTAGAATCTTATTTTAAGATTTATAACTCTATTAGTACTACTTATAGTTTCTTATATAATATTTTATATTTTTATTTATTATACTCTAATAGTATAGGTCTCTTAGGAGTCTAATAGTTTTCTTTATATCTAAATAAGTAGTAATCTACGTAGTATATACTACCTAGATAAGATAGATCTTAAGAAACCCTATTTTAAATACTATTAACTTCTCTTTTTAAAGAAGAAGTTTAGATAAGGTTAAAAATAAATACTTATATTCTTAATAAGCTAACTTTTACTCTAATTTAAGTATAATATATATACGATTTTTATAAAGTATATAATTAAGAAATAGATAAGAATAAGCTTTAATTTTATATTTAAGATTCTAGGTATTAGTAGTAGCTATTAAGATAGCTATTATAATTAAGGTCTATCTAGAAGGAATAAAGATATAAGTCCTAATAGCTTTATTTTTTTTCTTCTAAGTTTTTAACTCCTTTTATTTTTAAAAGAGGGTATTCGTAATAATATTAGTAGTTCTAGGATAATAATAAATAGTATAGTAGTAGTCTATAAGCTTCTTAGCCTAATAAGTCTATTATAGGGTTAGTTTATACTTAGTCGAAAAATACTCTAGTATCTAGTAATTAGTAATAATTTAAAAGGGTTTACTTAGTTATAATTTTATAAACTAAGCCTTTTATTTATTTAATCCTTTTATAACTACGAGTATCTCTTTATTATAGATCTTATAATTTATTTTTATAAACTTTATTATCTTTATAAAGTAGACTATAGATCGTTAGATTTTATTATCTTAAAACTATATAAAGGTATCTACTAAGATACTATCGCTTATATTAGTTTCTATATAAGTTTTATAATAGAATAAGTAATATCTTATAATAATATTTAAATATAATAATACCTTACTTTTTTTAAATATAACTTACTCTTTAGGTCTAAAGGTATAAAATTTTCTCTTTTATAATAATTAGGTAAATAAACGAACTACGTAACTATAGTCTTTTAACTACTTATAGTAGTAGTTATAGAAGCTTAGATAAGCTTATAATCCTTTTAAAATAGTAGATTCCTCTTAATCTTTAATAGCTACTATCTTATCTAGGTCTATATAAATCCCTTTAATATTAATAATAAAATTTAAAAACTTTACCTTAGTAACTATAAACTTACTCTTTTTAATATCGACTTATAGTCTAGTCTTTTTAAACTTATCTAGAATTTTACTTATATATTTTTTATATTTAAGGGAGTCTTCTAAGTAGATTAAAATAATATTTATATAAATAATATAAATCTTATTAATTTTATCCTTAAGTACTTAATTAATATAGTATTAAAAGGTTATTAACCTATTATATAGTCTAAAAGGTAGAATATAATATTTATAATTCTTATATTATATTTTAAAAGTTATAAGATCTTCTATATTAGAATCTAGTCTAATATAATAGAAGACTTAATATACGTCTAACTTAGTAAATACCTTTACTTTAAAGAGTTATATTAGTATTTCTTTAATTAAAAAGATAGTTATAACGTCCTTCTTTATAATTATATTAATTTTCTAATAATCGATATAAAATCTCTACCTCTCTTCTAGCTTTTTAATAAATAGAATAGGTAAGACGAAGTTAACGTTACTAGTCGTAATAAAGCTCTTTTTTAAGTACTCTTCTAAATAAGCTTTTAGTAGCTTTAAATATTTAAAGGATATATTATAAAGTAGACTTATACTAAGCTTATTTATATTATCCTTAAGAATAATTTTATAGTTAATATCCTTTCTTCTAAAGGATAGCTTATCTAAGTTAACCTTAGAGAAGTAGTCTAAAGTAGCTTCTACGTAATCTTTATAAGGGAGCTTCTCTACTATTATATCTTATATATTCTATTCTACTAAGTCTTTTAATTATCTATCTCTAATTAATAAGTTAACTTTATATAGATTAGTAACTTCTAGTATAACTTCTTTCTTATCTACGAGCTTCTATATATTAGAAGGTTTAAGAAAATATATATTAAACTTATTACTAATAACCTACCCTAATAGATTATTAGAAATAGATATTACTTTCTTTTTCTTTTTATTATTTTTTTAATAGTCTTATTAGTTTTTTTTAGATTTAATACTCCTTAAATTACTATTAATATTACTATCTATATTCCTCTATATTTTCTTAGAAGTAGTTTACTAGTTTTTTATTACTTATAATAGGGCTTTAATAGGCTTATAGACCTCTTCTTAGAGAATTATAAGGGCTTTAATAGAAATTTTTAAACTAAGTATTAGATTCTTTTTAAGTAAGTAAACCTTCTTCTATACTTTAATCTATTAATTAATTAGATCGTTATAATATAAAATATTATCTTAGTATTCTAGCTCTAGCTTTAGATCTAGCTTCCTTATAATAGTTAGATTATATTTTATCTACTTTAAGGTATCGTTTAGCTAGTATAAAGTCTAGTTATAATAATTAATTAAGGACTAGGTTTACTTAAAGAATTTTCTTTTAAATATTATATTATAATACCTAAGTTTATAAAAGAGGAACTAGGTAGATATATTCTTTTTTTAAATTAATAGATTAACTTAGATAGTTATATTAACTAAATAACTATATTTCCTATTAAATCTATTAAGAAGAATTAGTTTCTTTAGTTAATAGAAGACGGGCTTTAGCTTTTTCTTTATTATCTTTAAATATTTAAAGTAGATTAATAGATATATATTAGTACTACTATCTACTAATCCCCTTAGCTATATAGCTAGACTATTTACTATAAGTTAAATAAAAAGTATAAATAATTTTAAATTAATAAGCTATAGTATCTTAATAAGCTATTAATAATTAGGGGGTTTAATTACTTCTATATAAACTACTAAGGAGGAGTCCTTCTTTAACGACTTTTATTTTTTAATATTATAAAAGAGACGTTAGAGTTATACTCTAAACTACTTTTCTCTTTATATAGGAAGTTTAAATAAGCTTCTTTCTTAAAATTATTAAAAAAGATAATATTAACTTTTACTTCTATAGTATTTTATATTATTTTATATATAATATAATTAGAGTAGTCTTACTATTTATTTCTTTTTTTATAATTAAAGTAATAGTCTTATTTCTTATACTTCTTAAAAGAGTAGTTATAGAGCTTAGAAGCGTCTTTAGAATAAATAAACTTCTTTTTTAATTTATTAGAGAAGGGTCTACTTATAATTAACTACTTTCTTTTAGAGATAGTTAATTAATTATTTTAGATAAGTTAGATCTTTTAGTACTAATTATTCTTAAGTAATACTTTATTAGTTAAAGTTATATATTTATAGAGCTTATTAAAGGTAGAATTACTATTATTAAATAAATTTACCTTATTTTTTAACTTAAAGTAGAGCTTATCTATAAATTCTTCGTTCTACTAGTAATAAAGTAGATAGACTTCTATTACTAAATATTTAAAATTCTTAATAAAGTTATTAACTTTACTAAACGCGTTTATACGTAGTTAGTAGAATTTAACTTTTACTTTCTTCTTTATATAGGAATCTTCGTAGTATTTCTTAATATATTCTAATAGATCTATATTAGATATAAAGTCTACTTCTTCTTTCTTAAAATTTAGTTATATTTAAATATAATCTTTTACTAGGCCTACTAGTTAAGATATAATATAGACTTAATAGATCTTAGCTATCTACTAGGGGATTTCTCGTATATACTAGTCCTTATTAATAGTAAGTTTCTATTCTATATTATAGAGCTAGTTCTTTAACTTAGACTTTCTATTATTTTTAAATAAAATAGAATTAGAATAGAATATAATCTTCTAAGAGTTAGAGATTTATAGAAATTTACTTTAGTAATTTTCTATAATATTCTCTTCTTAAATAAGAATCTATATTCTATTATCTAAGGTAATAGTTATAAACCCTAGTAAGACTAACGGGGATCTCGTAGAATAGATACTAGAATAGGAAGTAGAAGTATTTTTTATTTTCTTTATAGTAAAGGGTAATATATCTAAATCTAATAGATACTTATAATAGTTCTTATTAGATAGAGAAGTCTATATTAAGTTTAGAAATATAATTAGTTTAATAATTAGCTTTTTTTATAAGAAGCTTAATTAAAGGATTAAATACTAGACTAAATCCTACTAGAATCTTCTTAGAAGCCTAGGGGTTAGAAGTAAAATATAATAAATAAAAGGGATTCTTTAGAGGCCGATATTTAGACTATTTAGTTATACTATTATAGAAAGAAGTCTTATCTCTTCTATATCTTATCTACTATTAGGGTTATACTATAATAGTAGAGCCTTAAGAGCGAACTTAGGGTTATATTAATAAAGGACTACGAGTCTAACCTTAGTATAGGCGGCTATAGGAGAGAACTACTTAAGATCTTCTTTTAAACTCTACTACCTACTTATAGTTCTCTAAGCTTATTAGAGCTCTTTTTATAACTTTTTAATTTATCTTCTATAATTATTTCTTTCCTTAGCTAATTAGTTAAACTTATTAGCTATAGTATTTATAAAGGTATTTCTACTAACTATACCTACTTCTATAATATTTACTAGTCTTTTAGCTATAATAAAATAAAGATTATTATTTATTAGGGTATTAGTAATTAGATTAGATTCCTTCTAAATAACTAATATATCCCGGACTATATTATAGTCTAGAAGTTCTTTCTATCCTTTAGTATTTATTAGGTAAAGGATTTAAAATTTATTTTCTTCTTAGAGTAATTTAACTCTTTTAGTATACTTATTAATCTCCTCCTTAAGGCTATCTTTACTTATACTCTTTTCTTAAAAAGGAAAGACGATCTTAAGTATTTAAAGGTCGATATATATATCTTTATTAATAAATACCTTTAAGAAGGTTAGTTTATAGGCCTTAGTTAGTTTTTATTAATATACTTTTTTTTTAAAGAAGGGCTTTTAGCTTCTAATTCTACTTTAAGCCTTACTCGTAGCTTATATATTTATTACCTAGCTTATTACTTATATCTTATCTTTATCTTTCTTCTATAGGAAGATAGAGTAAAAGGGCTATTTATTAGATAGACTAGATCTTAAAGGGCCTACTTAGTCCTTAGTATCTACTATCTTATTATTATATTAATTTAGTAATTTAGTTAATTATATAAAGATAAGTTAGTTATAGGGTTTAAAATATAGGCTTAACCCTATATAATACTTTTATAGGTTTCTTCTCTTTAAGGGAGATATTAGGTACTTTAATAATCTTAAAACTTAAAGTAATTAGTTTTAAAACTTATCTAAGAAAGTACTACGCGCTATTTACCCTAAGTACTATAGACCTCTAAGGATTTTAGGGGGTTAATATTTAGCTACTATCTCTAACTAAAAATTAGAGATCTTAGAATAATATAAAACCTTAGGACTAAGTATAATTAATTAGGAGTTATAATAGCTAAGGTAGTCTTCTAATTAACTAATAGTAGAATTGGTATATTAAAGCTATTCTAAGATAGCGCTATAAGGATATAAGAATAGAGGATTCTTATACCCGAATAGGGCTTAGTATACTAAATAAACTAACTAACTATTAGACTAATCCTCGAGATTATCTAATCTACTAACCGAAATAGGAAATAAGTAAAATAACTAGGTTACCTAGAGAATAGACCGTAATAGATTTAGACTAATTAGACTTCTTTTAGATAATATTCTATAAATTTATAAAGATTAAAGAACTTCTATTAATAGTATACTACCTCTAAACTAATAAAGAAATAGAACGAATAAACTAGGAAGTCTAGATAGTACTATATATAATAATCTACTTTAAATAGATTAACTAGTCTAAGTATCTATTAATATACTAATTTATACTAAATAATAGAAATTCTAGTATTATAGAAGTTAGTTTAAATCTTCTTATTAATAAGTATAATATAAACCTACTATAATACTATAAAATACTAAAACTATTAAAAAAGATATTATAGAGAAGAGTAGTCTACTTCCTTAACTATCTTAAAAGGGGTATAGAATTAATCTAAGCTATAATTATATTCGCGTAGTAAAGATAATAAGAATTAATAAACTAAAGTAAATACCTAGTAGAGAAGCTCTAAATTAGTAATAAGGTCTAATTCTTTATAAAAAATATTAAAATAAACTATTCTAGTTATAAACTTAATTAGCTATAAGTAAAATATATAGTACTTATAGTTCTAACCCCCCTTATAACTATACTAGATTTACTAGAAAATCTATATAAAATCGTCTATATTAATCTATTAGAAAGGGTAACTAATAATCTACTCCTAAGCTAGCTCCTAATAGATACTAGGCTAGGCTTAGTACTAACCCTAGTAGAGAAAGATCTAATACTAGATAAGTAGAAGGTAGAAGAAATTCTACGTATAAAGAATATAAGAGAAAAGAAGAAGTAGTAAGTTCTAATATAATAGAAAAGATAGGTATAATCTATATAATATCCTATTAAAGACTTTATAGAAATAGAGGTACTTTAAAAGTTTAAAAAGTACTAGAATAATATATTATAAAATAATAAACTAGTAAGAAAGAAATAAGAATATATAGTATAATAATTTCTATTAAATATTTACGAAGGCCCCTTTTCTAGTAGAAGTACTAGAGTAGCTATATATATAAAAATAAACTATCTTATATAGTACTATAAACGAAGTAAAGCTAATATAACTATAATATAATCTACTACTATTATCTTAGATATTATCTAAAAAATTCTTAAAGTTAGACGGAGACGTCTACTTATTAGAATAAATATTATATAAATAATTATATTTAGTAAAATAACTACTACTAATAAGAATTAAATTAATAATAAGTAAGCTATAGGCCTAACTCGACCTATTTAGAATAGTATTATAACTAGAACTACTACTATTAAGAAGAGTACTCGAATAAATACTAGTCCTATTAATAAAGGTATTTAAACTATAAGTAGAATCTTTAGTAAAAGTATTTAAGTTATAAGTTAGATCTTTAATAAAAGTATTTAGATTATAAGTCTAATTCTTAATAGAAATATCCTAACTAGAGTATAGTATAGCGGAATAGAAGATAAAAGAAGAAAGAGAAGAAGAGAAGAGCTCCTCTAGATAAGAAGGTAAAGGAATAGAATACTCTTAATAGAGATAAAGTAAAAAAGGCTAAGACTCTTAATAATAAAAAGACTAAGTAGATAGAACCTCTCTATATTTATAGAGTAGGGATAATAAGAGGTCCTAATAATAAAAAGAGTAAGAAGACGAATACCTAAGGTAATTATATAAAGAAAGAGAAAAGTTATAAGAATAATAAAGTAAAATTAAAGATAAAGAAGTAAAGAATTAATACTAATAAGATAAATATAAATATAAGTTATAATAATAATAAGATAAATATAAGTAGAAGTTATAATATTAATAAAATAAATATAAGTAGAAATTATAGTACTAATAATTAGAGTATATAGATTCTATAATATAGTATAATAATATAGTATAATCTCTAATAAGTATATTAAGAGAGTTCTATATAAGTATTAGTAAAGATATTTAGAAAAAAGATATAGGAATATATAGGAATATATATATTAGTAGCTTTAAGATATCTAAAGATACCTTTAATATAACTATAAAAGATATTTTACTTATAATAAAAATCTTAAAATATAGCTCTAATAGTAGTAAAAAGGCTCGTAATATTAATACTATAATATATTAGTAAGTTAGAGAATATAGAGACTAGAGTAAGAGTAATTATAAAGAAGAATACTAGACTATAACTAGTAGCTAACTTACTATACTAGGACGAAGTCTAAAATAGCTAATTAATAATATTAATATTCTAAACTATTATCTAAAGGTCTTTAAAATCCTACTATAGCTAATAGAACTTATTATTAAAGTAATAATAGGTTTCTAATATAGATCTCTTCTTATTCTAACTATATATACCTAGAACTAGAATATAGATATTACCCTATATATATATAGTATCGTAGTACTAATATTAATAATAAAAGATTATATAAAGATTAGAGTTTAATATAAATAATATATTATTATAGTAGTAAGTTTTCTTACTACGCGAATAGTTACTATAAGACGTAGTAGAACTAGAATAATATCTATTAAAGATTAATAATAATTCGTAGAACTACTAAAAAGATATAAAAAAAGGGCTACTTATATAATATAGCTAAATTTAGCTAAATAAGAAATATATTTCTAATAAACTTAATTAAAGTCTATAATAATAGTATTTATCTTATCTTTAAAATTATCTTAAATCTTAAACTAGTCTAAATATTAGTAATAATCTTTTAAATAGATAGACTATAAGTTCTAAATTAGTCTAAAGTAGTAAACGAAGGGGATATATATAGAATTATTATAAAATATAAAAGACTAATAAAAAGAAGAATACTTTAGTAGCTTATCTCTACTAGTACCCGAGATACCTCTAATAGTAGTAGAGGAACTACTAAAGAACAAAATAAAACTAATTATACTAAATATTCTAAAAACTTAAAGAAATATTTATATAAAGCTAAAGAGGGTTAAAAAGATAGAAGAAAGTATATTAATACGAAGCTAAAGAGAACCCTAAAGAAGAGAGAAGAGATATAGAAATAGGGGCTAAAGGATACTAAGAAGAATAAAGAAAAAATATTAATAAGAATAAAAAACGTCTAGTAAGAAGTATAAAAAGAGAGAATAAAGAGGTTAAAAGAGAAGAAGAGTAAGTTAAAGTTATTTTAAGAATAATAGAGCGTTTATATAAGACGTATAATATAAGTATAATTTATTATATTACTTTAACTCTACTAGATTACTATACTATCCGTCTAATAGGAGTATTTATATTAAAATAAATAATATAAATATAACTTTATTACCTTATTATTATACTATTTACTAAACGGGAGTATTTATATTAAAATAAATAATATAAGTATAATATTACTATTATAAAAATCTACTAGGGTAATATATAAACCTCTACTACTATAACTACTTCTACGAATAAGTAGAATAATAAATTCTTAAGTAAACTTTAGTAGTAAATTCTTAAATAAGCTTTAGTAGTAAATCTAACTAGTTACTATTACTTTAAATAACCCTCCCCCGTAGTAAACCTAACTAATTACTACTACTTCGAATAACTCCCCCCTATAGTAAATCTAACTAGTTACTACTACTTTAAATAATCTCTCTTCTTCCTCTAACTCGTCCTATAATATCCTACTATATAGGAATAATATAGAGTAGAGAAGAAGGTATATTATAACTTAGACTTAGCCTATATCTATCTCGAAAAGGAGAAGGCTCGCTTAGAAAAGAGGCTCGTTTATATAAGAGAAAATATAAAGTAAGAATCTTTTATCCCCCTTTTATAGATATTAATAATATTATTAACGCTCGTTAAAGTTCTACTCTAAGACTAGTCTATTATATACTTAAGCTAGATTTATAAGAATTTACCTCTACTTTAAAGATTATATAAGATATAATAAATAAACTACTTATTATATATAATACTAAGTAAATAGATATTAACTAGTTTAGAAACTTTATCTAGTAAATTAATAATATTAAAATATAATTTAATTAACTTTATAATTAATAGTAAGCTTTTTATAAGAATTTTAATATTATTTAAATCTAGTTTAATTTAATAGTACGTACTAAGACTATTTAGAGTATTATTAATTAAAATATTTATAACTTTAATAAAGCTAGCTTTCTAATAAATAAGATATTAGTATAATTAATTATTATTAGCTTAGAGAGATATAGATAGACTAAAGCTATCTAGCTAGAAAATTATAAGTAGATTACTATAATATAAGAAATTAATACTATTAAGTAGACTATTCTATTCTTTATTATCTTTACTAGTTAGTACTACTTTTCTATCTAGTATAAGAACGACGATATACTAGATAATTAGACTATTACTATTAATAATAATAACTAAATAAATAATAATCTAGAAGTTATTTAGCTAAAATACTTTATTAAATATATAATAGATTATAGAGTAGACGTATACTAGCTACTAATTCTTAATAACTATAATAATTATATCTTAAATAAATTCTAGAATCTTTATAAGAAGAATAATATCTATACTCTTTATATACTAATTTATTTATTATATCTTCTATAGCTACTTAATATAGACTATTTCTTACTATTAAAGTATATATATAAGGATTAGATTAATAGTCTAATTTATAATTATATTAGCTATATTATAAAGTTTAAATTTCTACTTATCTTCTATATAACCTATAATAAGATTATTATAAAGAAGAATATCTATATAAGCTTTTAAGATACTAGTCTATTTCTATATAATCTAAAGGTAGTAATCTTAAAGCTTAATATTAAGCTAAGAATACTATTATTAATAGCCCTATTAAAGACTATATAGAAGACTAGAATATTAAATAATATATATAAAGTAGAGATTTAATTAATATTAATTTATAAGCGCGTACGTAGATATAAGAGCTTATTATCTACTTCTATTATTATAACTATTAATTAACTAAGTAAAGGTACTAAAGTATTAGCTTATAAAGTTATATTTATATATAAATAAATTATAAGCTTAAAGAAAGTAATTAAGACTATTATAATATATAGAAAGTATAAAAAGAAGAGAATCTAGAAGTAGAATATTCTAATTAAGATAAAGAATAAGGCTATTATTATTTAAAAGGCTACTAAGTAGTAATAAGAGAATAAAAGATATTAAGTTACTATATAATTAGATATAAATATTATATCTACTTCTACTAAAGGACTTCTAAATTATTATTAAGCTAGCTATAGTTATATACTAAATCCTATATAATTCTATATTCTACTATTACGTCTTCTTAAAAATTTATCTTATCTTTATTTAAATAAAATTCTTTTACTATCTTAGTATTTCTATATCTATCTATTTATATATACCTTATAATTCGAATCCTTCTTACTTCTTTTTAAGGATTAGTAGTATAGCGTCGATATTAAAAGCTAATATTTTAAAAGTTTTTATTAATTATATTATATAATATCTATTTAAAGCTATTAGTATATCTTTTTATACTATTTACTTAAAGAAGAGTACTTACTTTAATATCTATTTATTTAGTAGACGAAATAATTCTAATATATAATTAGTTAATAAAATATACTAGTAGTATTCTAAGTTTAGTAAATAATAAGTTTAAAAATTAGAATTAGATAATAAGAATAATTACTAGCTAAAAGACCTATTTAATCTTAAAAATATTTAGGAGGATTAATATATTCTTAAAACCTTTATAATCTATATATAGTATAATAGTAGAAATATATTAAAGATATTTAATAAATTACTATCTTTTAGTAAGGTTCTAATAATAACTACGACTAATAGAGACTACTAATCTATATAAAGAAATAATAGAACTTCTAGTTATAAGAATATTTCTTATAAAAGTAAATTTATATAATCTTAACTTCTAGCTTCTATTACTATATTATTAACCTTAGAAGCTAATAATATTCTAATAGATAGTAGTTATCTAGATATATTTCGTATTATATCTATTTATACTTTAGTTCTAGATAAAGTACTTTTAGTAAAAATAATAAAAGTATTAATTAATCTTTAATATTAAGATATATTAGTCGACTAGATTATAGCTATAAAAGTAGATTTTAAAATAATCTAAATAACCTTTAAACTAGTCGTAAATATCTATTAAACTATAATTAGTCTATTTCTAGTAGATAATACTTATTAGAGGCTATCTAATCTAATTAAGGTTAGAAACTCTTTTATATTAGACTTAATAAAAAGAATTCTAACGACCTAAGCTATAGACTATTAGATTAGAGATATTAATAATCTCTTTTAAATTAACTTTATTATTATTAATACTCTTAAGCGTACTATATAGATTATAATACTTATTAAGAATAATATATATTATAATCTACTAGACTAAGTTATTAATAATAATAAAGTTATTATATAGTCTTAGTTATAAACGAAGCTAAAGAGTCTTATAAAGAACCCTATTCTAATAAAGTTTAATAATTACTTTAAGTTTTAGAACGTTAAATAATATTAGAATAATAACTTTAACTTCTTCTTTAATTATTTTATAACTTATAAAACTATCTTAAAGGTAAAGCCTATTAATAATAATATAAGTTCTAATATACTAAAGATATTTATAATATAGAGTAAGTATCTAGAATCTTTATACTATAAAATATAAAAAAGTAGCTAATTAAAAAATATATAAACTTAAATATAGTTTAAATATATTTTATAGAATATAAAGATAATAGTATACTTTACTCTTATACTAGTTACTCTTCTAAAGGTTTCTAACTATTCGTTTACTAAGTTCTAGTACTAATCTTATACGTTTAATTATATACGGTCGCGTAGGATTCGTATATATAGATTATCTCCTTAGTAATTTACTATATACGGAGCTTCGCGCGATTCTTTTAGATAAAAGGGGCTTCTATCTAAAGTCCCTTTAGTAACTATAAATAATTATTTTAAATTAAATTATTTTATTATTTCTATTTCGTACGTATGTATATATATATACTCTAGCTATTTACTTAGTTAAATCCCTATAGTCTACTATTATAAACTATAGACTATTTAATACTAATTAGTAATTAAACTATACGATAGAAGCTAATAAATTACTATAACGAGCTTCTACCCCGTATAGTAAAATTATAAATTAGTAAGAGTAAAGATAAAGACCTCCTAGACTACCCTAGACTCTATTTTATACCTATTCTATATAGAAAGTAAAGATAAAGTTAACGAGTATTATATACTAACTCTATCTCGTATATCTATATAGAAAAGAAGATTAACTTCTTTTATATAAAAGTAGATAGCTAATAAATTAACGAATATACTATCTACTTCTATATAATAAGAACGTAATAGTATAGCTACTATATTAACTATATTATATAAACGTAAGTCTATAATCTATACCTATACGTTACTTAAACGTAACTATAACCTCCCTCTAACTACTATTATATAAACGCGAGCCTACGACCTATCTATCTATCTACCCTCTTTCTTCTCTCTTCTCTCTCTTACTATCGTACGAACGTAGAAGTAATAACTAACTAATCGAACTATAGCGTCGAAATAAGCTATCTAATCCCTACCTATAGAGGACGAGGAAGGATCCTTATCCTCTATATAGGAATAAGAATCCCTACTACTATTATTATATATAAAAGAGAAAAGACTAATAATAAGAAGGGATAATACTCTATATAATAAATACTCCTATAATATAAATATCTTAGTAGCGATACTAAAGTATAAGGTCGATTCTTAGTACTAAACTAATAGGATTAACCTTAATAATATTAATACTAAATTAGAGGAAGATATTATCTAGCTTAACTCGTATACTAGATACGTACTTACTAAACTATATATATTAAGTAGAGTAGAAGAAATCTTTATATAAAGCTTTCTAGAGGACTTTTAAGACTAGACTATTAGTTATTAGAATCGTACTAATTACGTATTTAAGAGAGAGCTTAAGTATATTTTTAAAAAGCGAGGCGTATACCCCGTCTTAGATCCTAAGACTACCTAATTATAGAAGTTATACGATATCGTATACTAGAACTTTAGTATTAAGAGTTCTAGGTTAATATTCCTAAGACTTATAGTCTATAACCTATATAATAATATAAAGAGAGAACTAAGTCCTAAGAAGAATAGAAAGGATATCTAATAAGGTTCTTCCCCTTCTTCTTCTTCTTCTCTCTAGGATACCTAATAGGATTCTTAGCCTCTAAGGTATATATCTAACCCTTTATACGACGATATCTTACTATAGTAGAGAGTAGTATCTACCTATCTATTATATAAGCCTCCTTCTTTTATATAAAGAGTCTTAGTCCCTCTACTAGCTATATAGCTACCCTATTAATTAGCTTCGATACCGGTATATAACCCGTACGAACTTCTATTAACCTAAGAATATATTAATATACCTCTTCCGCCCGAAAAGCTTATCTAATTCTAAAAGATATAGAGAAAGGTAAATAACTATACTAGTAAACTATATAATATTCTTACTAATAAGATATAAATTTTTATTAAACTATATAGATATTTTAAGATCTATAAGTCCTAATATTTAAATATTTTTCTAGATATTCTTAAGGGTTGTACGAATATCTACTACCTAATAGTTATTAGTTTTAGCTAAACTTAGAAGTATCTATACGAAGTATTTAATAAATACTTTAATATAGATATTAACTATAGCTAATACTATATTAACTAGACTATAATAATATTTATACGGGTAAGATAGGAGAATTCTAATAAGATACTATACGAGGTACTAAAAGCTATAATTAATAAGCTTATTCTAATATAATAGATACTTAGTCTATAGTTCTATAGGGAAATATAACTTCGTATAGTAGTACTATAAGTATATTACGAATATTATAAGCTAAAATAAGCTTTACTCTTATCTAAGATAACGTATAAAGGATTATTTAGTAACCTCTAGTTAGTACTATAAGTCTTACTTAACTAATAAAGTAATAACTAATATACCTAGAACTCGTATAATACTTTCTATACTAACTAATAGTATAACTTATACTACCCGGTACGAGATAAACTACCCTAGTATAGATAATTCTAACTATATAGTAGACTATTTACTATATAAGAAAGAGATAATAATACTAGACTAAGAAGAAAAAGATACTTTATTTATTATAAAGAAGGTTACTAGTTATCGAATTATAATTATACGGATTATTCTAGAGCTAGGATATAGTATATTATATCCTTTAAAAATATATACTACTAAGCGTCCTTATATAATAAGATAGCTACCTATATTATAAACTTTAAAGAACTTTCTAATAACGACGTAGATATTAATACTACGTATAAAAATAATAGTAATAGATCTAAAGAAGATATCGAGGAGAGTAAACGTATACTTAATTATCTTATATTAGTAGTATACCTTTATTATATAACTAGCGAAGATATCTATAGAATTAATAAAGACTATTAATCTTAAACTAACTAATTTTTTCTTAAAGACTATTACCGTATAGTATACTAAGGAGAACTATAGAATACTAGTACTATATAAATATTAACTATTAGGAAAGTATAACTTAAGATATATATACACGAGAACTCCTATATAAAAGTTAACTAGATACCTTATAATATAACTATTAGCTTTAGTAGATAGAATTTAATAATATCTTTAGAAACTATACGGATTAAGAATTTAATTAGAATAGTTATCTACTATATCTTAGATACCCTAATACCCTTCTTACTATTACTAGTAGATACCGATTAACTAGGAGCCTACTTTAATAATATCCTTAATTATATTATACGAAAGGATAAAATAACTATTCCTATTATATATAAATAGGGCTATCTATTCTTTAATATTAGTCTAGTAGATATAACGTCGTTCTTTATAGAATTAGAGCTACGTTAGCTATATTACTATTTTAACTACCCTTATATAGAATAATTATATAATCTACTTATAAATACTAGCTACGAAGTAAACCTATTAGTACTAGAATAGATTATAAAATTCTACTACTTTTACTAATTATATAAATCTATACTAAAGAGATTTAAGTTTTTAATTAAGAATAATACCTATTTTAATTATAAGATAATTATCGATATTATATAGATTAGTAGAAAGAATATCCTATATATAATTAATACTAATACTTCCTTCTAAGCTATTATATTTCTAAAATTACTCTCTATATAAGATACTTAGGATATACTCTATATATATTAGATTAATATATACTAAGAACTACCGGACTATATTATATATAATTCTAGTACGAATTTTACTTCGGAAGAATTTAGAGCTCGTACGAAGATTATTAAAATAAAATACTAATAGATACCTATTAAAGTATACTAAATTATTAGTAAGATAGAACGTACGTATATACTCTTAAAATATATATTTAATATTCTTAAAGCTAAACTTAGTAATTATATACTAGACGAATTACTTCTCTAAATAGTAGTTAAAGCTCTAAATAATATAGTAGGTCTAAATAGTATTATATCTATACTACTTATTTTTAGCGTATATCCTTAAGTTAATATAGATTCTTCTTTATCTCTAGATATTATTAAATATACTAATATCGTATAAAAGGCTATTAAAATAATTTAAGTAGAATATATAAAGCTAGATATTAACTATATATTAAATATAAGAAACGGACTATTATATAATATTCTTAACCTCTCTCTTAAGATAGAAGTTATAATATAGAGAGAGAAGAAAGGTTAGATAGACCTATATAAAATTATAGGAATTAAAGGTAGAGATATTACTATCTATTTAGATAATAGACTACTTATTATATAATATATATAAGTTAAGAAATACTATTATAAATAGACTTCTCTATATAAAACTAACGACTAATTAAGTAAAAATACTAATTCTAATAAACCTATTCTAATTTAAGTTAAATAATTATATACGAGGAAGTATAGAAGATTAAGAAAAGAAGAATTCCCTCCCGTATAAGTTAAAGAATTAAAGAAATAAAGTAGAGAAAGACCTCGAAGGAATTCTATACTAATTATAGATACTTTCCTAATCTAGTAGAAAAAAGATAATTATAAACTAGTAGTTAAACTTTATATAGATAGTATTATTAATATACCTAGAGAACCCTTTAAAGAATTAGATCGTACGAAGGTAAATATACTTATTAGTAATAGAATCTTTTAGATTAAGTAGTTTAATCCTACTAAGTATTCTAGCTAGATCTTTAACCTTCGTCTTATATAAGAGGTTAAAGAAAAGAATATATAGCTATATAAAAAGTCCCGGCTAGTATTTATAGAATATTTAAATAAGGAAAAGAAGACTATTCTTACTTAATTTCTAACTATCTAGAAGATAAGCTAATAACTAATTCTAGCTATTAGAGTGGTATTAATAGTATTATATAGTATATAGTATAAGCTTAGGGATATTATTTAAGCCTATATATAATTAACTAATAAACTCTTTTATATACTATATACTAGACTACCTAAGGATATCTAATACTTCTTCCCTCTAAACTCGATTCTAAGAGTAGTAAAGTCTCTATATAATATAGTAGAATTAGGACTATACTAGTTTAAGATATACTATAACTACTATAAAGAAAAGCTAGAAATATAGATTTTATTATACGATTTATACTTACTAGTTATATACGAAGGTAAAGATATCTTCGGAATTATAAAGATATAGATAGATAATATCCTTAGCGCCGTTATACCCTAGTTCTTATAAAAGGAGAAGAAGATACTATATTTTACTAATCTCTATACGAAACTAAAGACTATCCTAGTAAAGAATTAATTACTAGAGTTTAATAGTAGTAAGGTTACGTACGAAGATAATAGGAATATTATTCTACTTTAGAGAGAATAAGCTAAACTCCTTCGTATAATTAATCTAATAGTATAGAATACTACCTAGTAGTATATTAAGTAGTACGTATAAGGTACCTATATCGCTTTAGTATATTAATCTAAAGTAGTTTTTAATATATTAATCGCTATATAAACTACGAAACTATCGCCTAAAGATATTAAAGTACTTAATATATAAATTAAGTAGTAAATAGATAATATAGATTTTAGACTAATATACGTACTAATTAATTTAAGTCGTATAAAGCTATTTATCTTTACTAATAGCTTATTTATAAATAATAAGGATTTAAGCTTATAGCTTAGATTCTTAATTATACTAGCTAACGAAGCTTATATAAATAATAGTAATAAATTCTAACTATATAGTAATATTATATATTAGAATTCTATTAAGTATAAGCGAGTTATATATAGTATACTAGCTAGTAAGCTATATAGTATAGTTAGTAGATTCGATTATACTATTATATTAAGTACGACCCTATACTAGATTATATATAACCTTAATCTTCTAGTAATTCTAGTAGTAATCTATACTAATTTAAAATCGCTATATAATTATCTTATTAAGCTAGATAAGATAAATAAGAAGAGGCTTATAATTAATATTATATCCCTTCGTAAATTATACGAGAAACGCGAGATTAACGAAATTTAATAGATTAATAGTAAAGATAACTTAGTAGATATCTTTATAAAGAAGATAGCTAATATATTACTAGTATAGCTTATTTATACAAATAAGCTTATAGTTAATATTAAAGTATCTATTAATCGGCTTAACTAATATATAGATATAATTAGTCCTATACGAAACTAAGTTATATACTTAGCTATTTATTTTTTTTCTATCTTCCTTTTATTACTATAGTTTATATAAAGTATAATTATTCTTATAAAGTATAAACTTTTTCTATCTATTTTAGTTAATTATAAAAGAAAAATAAAGGAAAAATAAAGGAAACCCCCCCCTCTCTATCCTTCCTTCTACCTTCTACCTCCTTCTTTTTCTTCCTCCCTTCTCTAATACTCGTACCTACTAGTCGTAGTAGTCGTATTAAATTCCGTATAACTACTATATATACGAAGTATAGATACTACTCTAAAAGCTAGATACTATATAGTATTTAATAAAGGGCTTAGAGTCCCTTATTATACGACTATAACGCTCTTAATAAGAAGTAACGGGAGTTATACTATAACTCTATATAAGTACTATATAAAAGTACTTCTCCCTTTATATAATTTTTATAATAAACTTCTAAATATTTATATTTAGGACTACTTATAACTCGATATCGTATAAGATTATTACTACTATAGCCCTCTCTTTATTTTAAGAAATATTAAAATCCTTTATACGAAAAAGAGGAAAAATACTTATATTAATATAAAAGTCTCGTATAAAGGCTCTACTATTTAGCTACCTAGTAGATAGGAAGATAGAGAGGTAAGTCGGTGTAGTACGTATAATAAGACCTTAAAAAGAGATACTAGAAGTACTAGTAGTTATACTAGTAGTACTAGTAGTCTAAGTAAAGACGAGGACTATTTCGTATAAAGAGGTTTTAAAATTTAAGATTTTTAAAGTTCTACTAAGAATTAGTATTTATATAAAAAGAAAGAAGAGCTAAACTAAAAGGAATAAATTGTATAGAGGATAGTAAGATTTAGATTTAAGAAAGAAAAGTTATAAAGGGGGAGATTAGCCCCCTATCTATATCTACTATCTATCTTAATCCGTTTACTTACTACCCTTAATCTATTCGTTCGCTATTCTTAATCTATTTACTTAATTCCTCGAGCCGTTTACTTATTATAAATAGAAATACGACCTATAAACTACTCTCCTTTTATATAATTTAATTCTACTTTTACTTTCTTTTTATATAAAAAGAGGTACTATAAAACTACTCTTACTACCCCTCGTATAAATACTTAATTATTTAATTCTAATCTATAGGTAAACGTCTACCGTTTTATAATTAGTTAAAGCGATAATTAGAATCCTATTATATAATATTATATAATATAGTATAAATAGATTTCTTCTTTATATAAAGAAAAGCTATACTAATCCTATTTATATAGTCCTACTAATAAACGAATTAGTAGATACCTAATAATTAGATCTAATTAAGACTATACCTTATTCGCTAGTAGTTTAATTATACTAATAGGGGGTTAATATCTATTACTAATAGATATAACGTTAGTAGTTAAGGTTAGTAATTAGTTTCGTACGAATATAAGAAGGGAAATATAAGATTAGTATTCGTATAAAAAAGTTTAGATAGAATATTAGTATTAAAAAAGAAAAAAAAAAGTTACTAGTATTTATTTACTAAGTTCTAGTACTAATCTTATATATTTAATTATATATAGTCGTATAGGATTCGTACGTACGAATTACCTCCTTAATAATTTACTACGTACGGAGCTTCGCGCGATTCTTTTAGATAAAAGAGGCTTCTATCTAAAGTCCCTTTAGTAACTATAAATAATTATTTTAAATTAAATTATTTTATTATTTCTATTTTATACGTACGTATATATATATACTCTAGCTATTTACTTAGTTAAATCCCTATAGTCTACTATTATAAACTATAGGCTATTTAATATTAACCTTAATTTAACTATAAATAAAAAGTATACTATATCTTTAGTAGCTTTAAGTAATTCTAGCTAAAAGAAATAGAATTAAAAACCCTCTTAATAGAGTAATACTAAATAGTCTTTATTAAGAATTCTATTATACTCTAAGAATATAGTATTAATATCTTAATTTAAGACTAATTAAAAGAAGAATTATTAGAAGTATTATTTTAAATATAATAATAGATTAAATAAAATTTAAAAAGAGAAAGCTAACTTATTCTTAAAAAAAAATAAGCTCTAGTTACTAATATTACTTTAATACTACTAGAACTAAATATTAATAGTAAATCCTTATAAATTACTAGTAATATAAGGATATATCTTTTTATAAGTATTCTAATATAGATTTAAGACCTTTTTAATATAGAATTAAACTTAAATATTATTAAAAAGAATCTTATACTATAATAAAATCTTCTTAAGATATTATTATATATAAAGTTATAAATATATTAAGTCTCTAGTATACTATTATATCTAGAAGAGCTATACGTTATTATAATAATAATATAGAATTCTTAGGATATAATAAGAATAATAAATTCTTAAGTATTTTAGACTATTTTTATAAATAATTATAACTTTATTCTTAACTAACTATAGCTATATAAGGTAAATTCTTAAATATATTACTAAAAGAAATCTTTTAAGTAGTAGAATAGGAGTATAATAGTTAAGTATATTAAAGTTAAGATAATATTTAATAACTTAATATAATAGCTATAATCTAAGGAGAAAGTATATATACTATACCTAAGGAGCTTTTATACTTAATTACTTATAAGTAAAAAAAAGTATTAACTTTAATCTTTTAATATAGTAGAGGCTATAGAATATTTATAAATATTTATTAGTAAAATATAAACCCTAGGAGGTAATAAGTCTTAGAATACTTAATATTAATATATTTTATAAACGAGCTACGAATATAAGCGAGCTACGAACCCTAAAATATATCTAAAAAGTGAAAATCTATCTCTATAACTATATATTAATAATCTTTTAAAGTTTAATAGAAGATAGATAGTATTTAGATAAAGAGGGTATTAGATTCTTAAAAGTTAAAAATTAATATTCCTTAAGATAACTTTAGATACCTATATTTTAGCCTTTAGATTTAATAAAACTTTAATAACTTAAGTACTACTAATTTTTAAGTTTTAAGAATTTAATACCCTCTTTATCTAAGTACTATCTATCTTCTATTAAAATTTAAAAGATTACTAATATATAGTTATAAAGATAGATTTTTACTTTTTAAGTATATTTTAGGGTTTATAGCTCGCTTATATTCGTAGCTCGCTTATAAAATATATTAAAATAAATAAGATCTACTTTAGTTAAAAAACTAGATCTTATAACTTTATAATTACCTTATCTATTATATAAAGTAATATCTTAAACTAATATAACTATCTAAGATAATAGTCTTCTAGATTATAATATTAATAATAAATATCCCTTTATAAAGGATTATAACTTTTAATTAAAAGGGGTAATAAAAGTTTAAGAACTATCTAGATACTTTTTATAATAATTTTAATAAGAAAATCGACTTTAAAGAAGTTATAAAAGTATTAAAATATCTTTATAATTAGCTTTAATACTTTAGTTCTAACCTTATTAATAGAATCGCTCCTAACTTAGAGTATAACTATACTATTAATCTTAAAAAGAAAAAGATATTATTAAATCTATCTATTTATAATCTTTTTAAAAGGGAACTTAAGATTCTAAAGAAATACCTTAATAACTTTCTAGAAAAGAGGTAGATTTAGTCTAGTAAGTCTTTAATAAGGGTTTTAATACTTTTTATACCTAAAGCTAATAATATACTTTAATTATATATTAATTATAAGAATTTAAATAAGATAATAATTAAAAATTATTATTCTATTCCCCTTATAAGTAAATTACTAAATTAACTATTTAAGATTAAGATTTTTATAAAACTTAATCTCTATAAGGTATATTATTAATTATATATTAAGAAGAGTAATAAGTAGAAGATAGTATTTAAAATATATTATAGCTATTTTAAATATTTAGTAATACTATTTAGTCTTATAAATATATTTACTATATTTTAGTTATATATCTATAAAGTCTTAGGTAGTCTATTAGATAAAATATATATTATCTATTTAAACGATATTCTTATATACTTTAAAGAAAAGGAGAATTATAAATAATATATTTATAAAGTCTTTAAAAGATTATATAATTAGAAACTTTATTATAAAGTCTTAAAATATATCTTTTCTATAAAGTTAGTAAAGTTTCTTAACTTTATAATAATCTTTTATAAGATAATTATAAATCTAATATAAGTCTAAATAATTAAAGAGTAACTAAAGTCTAAGAATTATTAAAATATTTAAGTATTTCTTAAGTTTATAAACCTTTATTAATAATTTATTTATAACTACTTAGATATTATTTACTTACTTCTAAAATATATAATCTCTATATAGAATCTAATACTAATCTAATAGGGTTTTAATAAGAATATATTAATAAAAAAGTTAAAGAAAATTAAGAAAAGCCTTATAAAGTAGTATATTTCTTAGTTTTAGCTAAAAGATATATATAATATATTTCTTATATTCTATAAGCTCTTTATAAGAGTTTCTATTTTCTAGTACTTTAATCTAATAAAACTTATAATAGTTATTATTAATATCTCTAAGTTTACTATAATAGCTATTCTATTATAACTATAATTAATAGTACTCTTAATAAAGAAATATTAAAAACTAGTTATATTCTTTAGTCGTAAGTTTACTAGATTATAGATCTAGTAGAATACTTATAATAAAGAGTTATTTACTATTATAAAAACTTTTAAATAGTAGTAATATTATTTTAAATATACTTTAGATACTATTTATATACTATATAACTATAATAATTTAAGATATTTTATAATTATAAAGATACTCTTATCTAAGTAAGTATACTAAGTTAAAGAGTTAGCTTATTTTAACTTTAAGATTAAATATAAGTCTAATATAAAGAATCTAACTAATATACTATTATAATAATCTAGTTATATTAAAGGCTTTTAGCTTAGAAAGAAGAGAATATTAAGAAATATTATACTTCTTATACTCTAAAATAAACTCTAGATATAAATATTTTAGAAGTCTATAACTTTATATATTAAAGATTAAATAGTATATAAATTTAATCTTACTAATAAGAATTTATAAGTAATTTATTAAAAATTTAAAGATAGTATAAACTATTCTACTATAGAATCTCTTAATATAGTATTAGTTTTTAATAATATATTATTTATTAACCTTAATCTATTTATAGATAGGGACGATAAACCTAAAGAGTAATTAAAAGGTTTAAATCTAGCTTTAATATTCCTTTAATATTATAAAGTATTTTCTACCTTTATATTATATAAGTCTTTATTAAAAGTTATAAATAATAACTCGTTCTTTAGTTAGAAAATCTTTAAATTATTATTAAACTATATCTAAAAAGTCTAGGAATATAATATAGTCTATTATAAGAATATATAGTATATATAAAAGTTTAAAAATAAAGAAAAGTAAAAGGGTATATCTTTATAGATTATAGATTTAAAGAATATTCTTTAAAGAGTAGAGAAAGTATAAATTTCTAATAATAAAGCTTTTTATTAAGCTATTCTTATAAGAAATTATAATAATTTCTTAAGAGGTTATTATAAAGTAAATAAGATTATTAAACTCTTATAAAGAAAGTATTATTAATTAAAATTATAAATAGAAGTTAATATATATATACGAGACTATATAGTATATTAAATAAATAAAGTATAAAGATATAAATTATAAAAGTTATTAGAACTAATTCTTCTATTATAGAATCTATAGTATAATTACTTCTTAAACTTTATTATTAATCTACTAGAATCTAAGAATTCTAAGGATAATATTTATAATATAGTATTAGTACTTATTAACTACTTTTTAAAGCTAATTTAGTATCTATCTATAATAAAGAATATTATTATAAGTATATTAGCTAATCTATTATTTATAAAAGTATTTATTAAGATTAGACCTTTATTATTACTAATCTTAGACTAAGACTTTATCTTTATTACTAAATTCTAGTTAGACGTATACTTTTATTTTAATATTAAATAATAAATAAGTATAGTCTAGTATCTCGACTAAGACCTATAGGTAAATATTATATAGTTTAATTATATAATAATTAGAGAACTTTTCTAATTTTAGTATAAAACTCTATTAGCTCCTCCTTCCCCTTACTTCTATATTACCGCCTTAATTACTAGAGCGTTCGCTAGCTATTCGGATCCTCTATACTCTACTAAGGACTTAAAGAATTAGATATCTAGATTAATATTATAGATTAGTAAGGGCGAGGTTATATAATTATAAGATTAGTATATTATTAAACCTATATTAGGAGTAGAATATATAGTAGGTATAAGATATTAGTCGTCTTAGTACGTAATATCTTATTATAAAATATAGTAAATAAACTAATACTAAGGGATTAAATAATACTTAATAGTATATAATACCTTATAGTAAAACGTAGTAAATAAGACTTAAACTAGATTAAATAGAAATTCTAAAGAAGACTACTAATATACCCCCCTAAGACTTATAAAGAAGAGAATTTATTAATACTTACTTAAGGGCGTATAATTTAGTTTAATAAGAAGAAAACGTACTCTCTAATAGAGTATAATTTATAGTAAAAATACTATAAAATAATATAAAAGTATTATAAAATAGTCTAATTTTAGAGTAATTATACTATAATTTATAGTATAGAGTTATTATTAATAGTAATTATATCTATTTAGGTAATAAAGTTCTTATATAGAGGTAAGTAATAGGATTTAGTTAAACTATTAGCGAGTATATCGACTCTAGAGAGATAGATTATATCTAAGTTACTATTCTTAACTTCCTATTAGGTATATTTATACTAAATATCGATATACTTTAATTACTTATAATAACTATTACTATAAATTAGTATAATTATAAAGAAATTATCGATATATAGCCTTATAGACTTAAAATCGTCTTCTTTATAACCGAACTAAGTAAAAAGATTACGTAGCTAGGTAGCTTTCTTTACTATATATATTATAGTAATAAACTTAGCTTTAGTAGAGGAAGTTATAACGATATATTATTTAAGTAATTTATATAAGATAAGACTACTAACTAGCTTAAAAGTATAGCTATATAACGATTTTCTATTACTAGTACTATCTATATAAGTAGTATCTAAGTAAATAGCTAAGCTATCTATATTAAAACTATTATATTAGATTCTAAGAGTATAGTAGTCCTTAACGTAATAGATAATATATAATAGTAGATTTAGTTACTAAAAAGTAGAATTACTTATAAAATAGGCTATAAAGTATATATACTATACTATATTAGAATAGTATATACTTATAGAGTATAAAAGACGAGTAATAAAAGACTAGTATTATTTAATAGTATTCTAAGAGATATCTATATCTTATAGATATTCTTCGAAATACTTTAAAAATAGGGAAACCTTTATAGATAACTTATTATCTATATAATAATTTATAATAAGTTTATTAAAATATAGGTCTATCGAGATAAAGAGTATATACTTATTCCTATCTCTAATAATTTTAATACCTAGGTAGAAGAATAGTAGTCTAAGGTCTTAGGCTTTATAGTACTTAAAAATAGTATCCTTAAGAATAGCTATATCCTTCTTAGTATAGGTAGTAAGAATAAGGTTATTAATATATATAATAATAATACCTCGGGTATTTTTATTAATAAAGATATATAGGTTAGAGGCTAAAGATATATATTTAAGATCTAAAAGTAAAATTTTAAGATTAAGATACTATAGTAGAGTAGATTCTTTAAGTTTATAAATCCTACGTAGTAGTTAAATAGTAGTACTACTATCTATAATATCTAGGAAGAGTTATAGAAGAACGACGTACTTATCGTCTAAACGAGTATTAAGATAGATAGTAATAATATCGATTTATTTATACTCTAGGTCCTAGAGAATAATAAGTATAAAGAGAGTATATAGAGTTATTATATATATAATATATAAATAGATAGATTAGAAATATTCCGATTATATCTAAAAATTATTATAGGCGATAAGATATACTTTATATTTAAGAAGTTTACTATTAATATTACCTTTATACTTATATATCTACTAACTAGATATTACTTTATACTAGTTTAGTTTAGTAGATATTATAGATTACTAGATATTATTCTATTTAAGAGAATCGAACTTCTTATTTATAATAAGCTAAAATTAATTTCTATAAGAGTATAACTTAAATTTATAATAGTTCTTTAGTTTAGATAGAAGGCTTAATAGTAATATACCTATAGGTATCTTTATAATAGTAGAGGTAAAAACTCGCTTAAATATTAAAGATATAAAGTAGAGATAATAATACTTATTTCTAAGGTCGTATACTAGTACGTAATTTAGTCTATCTCTATATAGATTTAGGGGGTTATTAAAGACTTATTCTAATAATATATCGGGTATAATAGTATTCTTATCTTAATTCTCCTCTTATATAGTAGTATTAGTAGGGTTACCTCCTAGATTAGATTATAATCCTACTACTTCTTAAAGTTATTCCTACTAGTTATTATCTATAGATTTAATAGTATTAGTAACTATATTAGAAGGTAAAGCCTTAGTAACTAGAGGTAATTAGGTAGAAAGAGAGAGCTTATTAGGACTAGATATAGTAATTTTAATATTATAATTATAGAAATTCTAGTAGACTATAGCTAAATAAATAATATCTTCTATTTTAGGGATATATATCTCGTATATATTCTTAGTAATTATACTAACTAGATAGTCTTTCTAGCTATAAGATACTAGTTTCTTACTATATATATACTTTACCTCGAATATATAAATATAACCGATATAGTTAAAGATATAAATAAGGGTAAGATTTAGTACTAGATTAGGAATATTATTTTCTAATTAATATATCTTATAAGGTATTTTCTTAATAAAAATACTAGAGGTTAATAGGAAGTTCTAATTCTATACTTAATATTATACTATATATAGCTATAAATTCTAAAAAATACTAGTAATAATATATATTATACGTATACTTATAGAAGTAATACTATTAGTACGTTTTATAATACTATTCCTTAAGGTATTATATAGCGAAGAGTACTTAAGTTTAATACTCTTACTTTTAATATATTATTTAAGTTAATTACTTATAAATTTTCTAGTATTATTAAGGTAGATAGTACTAACGCGGAGACCTATTTCTATCTCTTAGGTATTATACTACTTAATTAATTCTTTAGTAAGTAAGGCTCTAAAATCTAAGTAGAATATCTAGTAGTATTAGAAAAAGCTATTAGTAATAAGTATCTAATAGTACTCTCTATTACGTTCTTTAGATATAATAGATTCTATAATATTAATATAGACCTTATCTAAAATATAAAAGAGACGTTCTTATAGTATATAAGAAAAGATTTATAATAATTTTACTATACTATAAGACTTATAGTCGAATAGCTTCGTATTAAAAATCTCTATACTATTAACCTTTTTAGCTAAATACTTTAATATTAATAGGTCTAAATAATTTAATATTATATACTACTTATATAAAGGGCGCGCTATATAAGAGATAGTATAAGAGAAATAATTACTATAAAGAATAGTATACGTAATAGTATATATAACCTCCTCTTCGTTATAAATAACTAAAAAATTAGAAATTCTATCTATTTTAAATAGATAGATAAACTTAGAGCTATCGGGCTTTATAAGTATATTAATACTACTATTATAGAAGTAGTCCTTCTATTTAAAAAAAGCTTATAAGATAACGTTTATTATAAAGTCTTCTTCGAAGACTATATCGTTTAAGATAATAGTCTAGACTATACTATTACTCTTTATAATATTAAATTATATAGTATCTAGTCCTTAGACTTATAATATACTATTAATATCTTTAATTATAGGTACGGGTTTATTTAATTAGATAATAAACTTAGATTTATTATTATAAACACTCTAGGTAGTAGTAGTATTATAGTAATAATAGTATTTATAGGTTATATTATAAATAGTATATTAAAGTATTAATAGAGAGATATTTATATAGAAGAAGGTAGTACTATATAGAGTATCTAGTATCTTAGAAGAAGATTACTATTATGGTAATAATAGACGACTAACTATTATATAAACGTTTACTATATTCGTTATTATTTTTATAATATTAGCTTTTACCTTCTTAGTCTTTCTTTTCTTTTCTATTTCTACTTTCTTCTCGAGGTATAGCTTAAAGTAATAGTTAGATCCTCTATAGTAGGGCTTCTTATAGTAAAAATATAGATTATACTTCTAACTTTTCTATATATTAGTTAATTTAATAATATCTATTTTATTAGTTATATTCGTACTATTAATTATAGTATTAGTAGGAGTATACTTTATATAACGCTTATCGACGCGTTTCTTTTCCTCTTTCTTAGCCCTAATAGTAAAAGTCTTAATAGGGTCTATAGGCTATAATTTATTATACTCTATTAGAGCTTATTTAAGTCTATTAACTATCTATTTTCTACTATAGCAAAGATTATTATATTAGTCCTCTATCTAAACTAGTACTACGTAACCTAGCTTAGTTAAGTATATAATATTAGAGAAGAGATTATCTAAATCTTCGTTATATATAAGAGTACTATTAGGGTATAGAATATTATAGAGTATAATAATAATACCTACTATACTAAGGTCTATAGTTATATTTTAAAAAGTACTAGTCTATTTATAGACTAATAAGTAGTAGTTAAATAAAATTCTCTAGAGGGTCTTAATAGTCTTATAGATATTATTTAAACTTATATCTTTATTATTAGAGCTAAGTATACTATATATCTTATACGTAGTATCTTTTATATATAGGGATATATAATAGTTAGTATATATACCCTTAAAAATAACGCTTTATAACTTAGTATCCTTTAAATTCTAGTTATAGACTACCTTTTCTAACTTAAATTATCGTTTAGTAATTATTTTATTCTAGGGTTTAATATATTTATTATATTATTCGGTACTCTTATAGATCTATTATACCTATTTCTTATATTAAGTTTTTAATATATCGAAGTAAGCTATAATTTACTTATATATAGAAGTTAGAAAGCTAGAAACTATAATTAGTATAGTAGATAATATAGAGATAATAGATTTATTAAGTTTAGTTTTAATAAAGTTATTTAGGTTATAAGTAGACCGGGTAAATAAGTCGTTAAGAATATCCTTCGTCTAACGCTCTATAGTATAGTTATTAAGTTATTTATTCTAGTCCTTCTAGTTCTTACTATATATATAGAGGGTAATACCTAAAGTATATATAACCTAGTTAACTAAGATAGTTTAACTAGAGTTTATTATAAACGTACTATACTCTATAGTATAAAATTATAGTAAATTAGTATAGATTATAAAGGTACTATACCTAAGAGTATAGGATCTTAAGTAGTAATAGTACTAGGACGACTAAATATAACTTAATAAATAGTATTAAAAGCTAATCTATTTCCTTATAAAAGACCTAATAGTTTAGTATAAAGCTTAGTAATACGTAGATTCGTAAAAGGCTTATAATCTATAGATTAGTAAGGATAAGATTATATAGTTATAAGATTAGTATATTATTAAATCTATATTAGAAGTAGAATATATAGTAGATATAAGATACTAATCGTCTTAATATATAATATCTTATTATAAAATATAGTAAACGAACTAATACTAAGGGATTAAATAACGTTTAGCGGTATATAATATCTTATAGTAAAATATAGTAAATAAGATTTAAACTAGATTAGATAGAAATTCTAAAGGGAACTACTAATAGATATTACTAATTATCTATCGTAGTCTTATATTTTAATTATAAATAAAGATCTTATTCTCTAGAATTAAGACTATATTACTAGTTAGCTATATTTCCTTATTAATATAGATATACTATACCGAGCGCCTAGAGAAGAACCTTACTATCGAAGATAAGAAGATATAATATCCTAGTACTATCTAGATCTACTACTCTCTTATCCCCTAACTCTAGTTCTCGTAGCTTCTTCTTTAAACGTCCCTTCACTTCCTTAGGAATATTATTAACATTAGTAATTATAGTTTAGTAGATAGTATTCGACTTATTATAGAAGATTAGTCGACTTATTATACTTCGTATAGTATATAGTATTCGATTATTAGACGAATAACCTTTTATACCTTCGTATATAGCTATTTAATATAAGTACTACTCTCTTAGTTTATATTTCTTAGTTCGTATCCCTTAATTTATATCTCTTAATTCGTATTCCTTAGTTCGTATCTCTTAGTTCTAGTAGTTCCCCTCTTCTATATTCTACCCCCTTCCTCTAGACCGTATATTAAGACTTATATTAGATAAAGTTAGTATTAGCTACCTACTATTCTATAGGCCGATATTAAGTATTCTACTCTTTTTATATATAGTTAAAATTTTAATACTAGTCTTTAGATATATATAGTTTATTATTAAGTAGAAAAACTCCCCTATAATAGTATAGTTACGTAATATAGCTTTTCCTCGAGGAAAAAAAAAAAAAAAAAAAAGTATAGCCTTTTACTTATAGATAGATAGTTAAACTAAATATTAAAATTAAAAGCTTAAAGTATACTTATAAATATACTTAAACTATTAGTAAAATAACTAGTATTAACTATTTTTAATAATAGAATATATATATAACTCTAAGATTTATTTAAGTTATAATATATATTCTATTAAGATTATAATAGGTATTAAATCTAAGAGTTTTAATAATATAAAAGACGAGTATTAGCTTTATTAATTATCTAGTAACTAAAGTATAGATAAAAAGATCTTAAGTATATATTAAAGAGTTATCGACTTTCTAACTAGTCGAATATAATAGTTTTCTAATACTTAGAATATATTAACCTATATTTAAAAGAACTAATAATACTAGTATAACTTAAAATAAATAAGTAAGTATTTTATTATTAATAAAAAGATAATATTAAAGATTATTAATATTAAGATTAAGTATTTTTTAAAAAAGTTAGATATAAAGTACTTAGAACCTATTATATATTATACGTACTTTAATATAGAATCTAGGTTAGAACTAATAGTATATTTATTATACTATACTTAGACTATATTTATAAAATAGTAGATATTTTTATATATTATCTTTCCCTAGTTAATATATATACTATTATTATTTATATTTTATAATTTAGAATTAAAGTATCTAATATTTATATCTTAGAAATAGATATCTCTATCTATAATCCTAATATAGACGGCTTACTTATTTATCTTCTTTTCTATTAGAAATATAATATAGAAACTATTACTATATATTACTAGAATTCCTCTTATACCTAAGACTATTTTTTCTACTTTAATTACTATTTTATATCTTTAATCTAGTATTCTATACTAACTATATAAAGAAATATTTATAATTATTATATTTTAGTTCTATAGCTACTATTAGAACGAAACTTACTCTAGATATTTATATAGTATATATAGAATCTATATATTTTATAATCTTACTATTTATAAAGATATCTATACTATAGCTAGTCGATTTATTATAGCTTATAAATATAGTAGATTATTACTTTTATATAGTATTATAGTAGATTATTACTACTATTATTATTATTATACTTATAGTAGTTATCTAGATTAATTTAAATACTAAAATATATTCTATAAAGCTTTATAGCTATATTCTTATTCCTACTAGATATTTATTAGTAGAGATATACCGCCGTTATATAATAAAGATATAATAGTTAATTCTAGATTTTTATAATAAGAAGAGTCTTATAATAGTTATAAGATTTATTATAAAAAATCTATTATTTAAAGTAAATTTAGTAATTACTATTATTTATATTACTTATTAGCTATTATTTACTATTAAATTAATAGAGCTAATACTACTCTTACGACTTTACTTAATAATAGTATAATAAGATTTAAGAAGTCTATAGTTATAATATTTAAACTATATAGTATATATTTAGACTATAGATTATTTACTATATTCTATTCTCTATATAATTCTATAGATCTTATTTACTTATTTCTTATTTATATCTTCTTAAGTTATACTATAGTTCTTTATAATTTACTTACTTTCTTTTTAAAATTAGATAGTTCTATCTAATAAGAGCTATATAAGAGAAAATTATATATTAGTTTATTATAGACGAGGACTATTAGAGGTATCTAATAAGAGGATAGCGTCTATAATATTAATAACGCGGGTACTAATCTTAATATAGTATCTTCCCTTTAAGTATTTAGAATAGCTAGTATATTCCTTATAATATTATCGATTTTCTTCTTTAATATTAATCTAATACTATTTATAAGATTCTCTAGTATCTTTATCTAAGTATTTATAAAGCTAATAAGTTTAAGCTATATAAGATCTTATACTATAACTTATTTAGCTATTTATTACTATTATTTTATAAGATTCCTAGCTAATAATAATATCTTCTTATAAACTATTTATAGATATAACTTAGATTTAGATATATTAGCTATAACTTACTTATCTACTACTATCTATTTATTTTAGTAGATTCTTTCTAGCTCTTATCTTCTTTAAATATCTTTAAATATTTTAATACTATTATAAATATCTTCTAGTATAGACTAGATATAATAGACTAGTTCTACTAATAATTTAGTATATAGCTTATTACGAAGCCTTATTTAGATATTTTATACTAGAAAGCTTAAGTCTTTAAATAATTCTAGTATATTATAGTAGGTAGAGGTAGACTAAGTCTATATTTAAAGTCCTTCTACTTCTTTCTTAGAATTATTATATAGCTATTATTCTTCTTTTATATAATTAGCTATATATATAGCTTATAATAGAATAAACTATTTAATTCTTATTATTAATAGCTTTTTTAACTTATCCTAGGTATTCGTAGAAAATAGACTAGGAATACTTCGTATTTTAGAATTTTCGCTTATTATTTATTAAGTAAGTAAGGTAGTAGATCTTAAAGTAGGGTATAAAGTAAAAGGGTTAAAGTTTATTATAAAGGTAGCCCTTTATTATCTAAAGGACTAGTTCGTTAAAGATAGTTAGTCTAGACTAATAGATTATCTAGTCTCTTTAATAGTAGATTACTAAGCTTCTAAGATAGAGTCCTTCTATAATAGATTTATTAAGGATTAATTTACTATACTTAATTAATTTAGCTAATTTAATACTATAGTTTTTATCGAATCGTTTAGTCTAATCGAGATATAGTCTAGTAATAGGGTCTCTTCTTATAGATAAGACTTAAATATAATTTTAGAATCTCTATATTATAGTTATTTAACTAGAGATTATAAATATATTCTTTAAATAGATAGCTTCTCTAGAACTTCTAGGATTAGAATAGTTAAGTCTAGAATTAGTTTATTAATTCTAACTAGGTATTCTTATCTCTACTATCGAAATAGCTAGTAGTAGATAAGAGGACTAGTACTCTTTACTAACTAGTTAATACTAGTCTTAATAACCTTCTTATTTAATATCTTATTAACTTAGAATAACTACTAATATAGATAGTTTAGTTCTAGAATCTCTTCGTTACTAGATAAACGATTCGCTAATAATAATAGAGATAGTAAGAGGTAGAGTTTAGTAATAGTATAGACTTACTTCTATACTATCTTAGTAAATATTCTTCTATATTTAAGATTATAATTAATAAACTAAACGAGCTAGTAGACTAGTTATACTATTAATAGAAGTAACTTAAAGAGTAAATAAATTATTATCTTATTAATTATTAATAGTATACTATCTCTAGAGGTAGCTACTAGCTTAAATATTATAAAGCTAATAATAGAATATTTTCTAGTCTATTAGTTAATATAGATTAGAATAATAGTTAATATAATATAGAGAAGTACTAGTATAAGAGAGTATAGTAGAGTAATAGTATTAGTATTAAAGTAATATTAATAAAAGTATTTATTTAATACTAGATAGTTAATAAATAATAATATTAATAGTAGCTACCTTATATTTATAATAGAAGTTAATACTCGAGATATTAGAAAGAAGCTTATTTATTAGTAGTAAGGGCTTTAGTAGATATAAATAGATATTTCTATTAAACTAGAATATATTAAAATATTAGTAGAGAATATCTTTAAGTATATATATAAATATTATAATTTACTAATTCTTATATTAGTAATAGTCTATAGTAGATTATAAAGCTTATTATATATTTAATTCTCTCTAAGTATATAACCCTAATAGTATATTATATATATATAGCCTCTACTATATTTAATTAGTTTAGTAGTAGTTTAATAGCTTAAGAATATTAGATCTAATACTAGTATAATAGCTTAATAGTACTAAGCTAATATTTATCTTAGAAAATATCTTAGACCTTATTATTATAGTTTTAATAATTACTATAGATATAGTAGTAGTATATAGTTTTAGTAGTAGTAGAATTATCTAGTTACTTATATACTTAGATTTAGTATTTAGACTTACTTAAAGAATCTATAATTTATACTACTTTAAAGCTATTATATTATTAAACTTATTTATAAAGGGTACTATCTTTTAAATAGATTATATAATTATATCTAATTAACTAGTTCTAGAATACTACTATATAGGCTCTTAGCTATATAGACTAGTATTATAAACTAACTATACTATATACTATTATCTATAATAGTATTATATAAACGTATAATTTAATAACTAGTTATAAAGAATATTAAGTAATATTAAGTAATATTAAGTAGTATTAGAGGTATAGAAAGTATAAAGTATATATATTATAAATATAGACTATCTATTAGCTATATTAACTCGTAGCGAATCTTTTATTAATATAGAACTATAGCTTATAAGATAAATAAGAAGAAAGATAATATAAGATAATATTATTTTTAAGATAGAATTTAAGAATTTTTAAAGTCTTATAGGTTCTAAATCTATTATAGATTAGAACTTAAGAATTTTTATTAATTTAATTTTTAGTCTTAGAATTAAAAAGATACTTAAGCTAATAGAGACTAATATAAAAGTTAGTATATCTACTTTTAGAGTATATATATAACTAATTAAAGATAGAGAAGATAGTTTAGTTACTCTAATAGATTATAACTAGCTAGATAATTTTAAAGTTTAGTTATCTATTATCTTTATTAATTTATTCTATAGTAGTTATAGTTATATACTTTATACGAGTATTTTAATAACTTTATAAGTTATTCTTATTTATAAAAACTTTAATAAAGTTTAATATAAATAGTATAACTTTTATTTTATTTATATTATATATATTCTCTAATAAATCCCCTTCTTTAAGAGCTTAGGCTACTACTTAGTATAATATTATATTAGCTTCTAGACTAGCTATATTTTTTATAATTCTAATTATCTTATTATATTTTAATATTTTAATATCTTATATAATAGTATAGGTAGTAACTATATAATAATAATAGCTTCTAATTTACTAATAATATATATAGATAGTTAAATATATCGATAATATTAAATCCTTTATACTACTTCTTAGTCCTCTACTTACTAGTAGCCTCTCTAGCTAGATATTTCTATTATCCTCTATCTTTATACTATCGTTTATATTATATCTACTATAAATACTAGCTCTATCTTCTATATTAAATATTTACTCTCTTTATAGTATACTAAGAAGATCGATTTCTTTATCTATAATAATTATTTCTATATAAGCTTTTTCTCTAGTCTATATAAATAGTATAGCTATCTCTAAATAAAATATTTATTCTTATTATATAGAACCTCTAATAGAAATATAATATAGATAACTACTAATAGCTATATAAGAATTCTATTATTACTTATTCTCTTAAATATATCTAATATATAGTTAATTTTATACTACTAGTTATTATAATTAAGAAGCTCTATTAATAATATCTTCTATTTATAATACTAGGAATACTTCGTTATAATATTTAAAAGATTTAGAATACTATACTTAAATAGTCTATTCTACTCTAGTTTCTTTTACTAAAGGTTCTACTAAAGGACTAGACGAATAATCGTTAGTAAAGATATATAATTAATAGGTATTAATATAAAAAAGCTAGCTAAAGATAAGAGATAGATATAAGAAAGCTAGCTAAGAATAAGAGATAGATATAATAAGAAATCTAGCTAAGAATAAGAGATAGATATAGTAAGTAGAATACTAATATTATTATAGGTAATTTTTATACTATAGGTAGTATTAGTATATTAACTTCTTATTACTATTATTAGTCTTTTAATACTCTATAATTAGGTATTATATATTATTTCTCGTCTAGTATCTTAATATTTAAAATATTATCTTATCGTATTATATATAGCTTTATAGCTCTATTATTATATATAAGATATAAATATAATATCTTTATTATATATAAACTCTTATTATATTTTATATAAATCTTTTAAAAAGACTTCTACTATATAAATCTAAATTAAATATTCTTTAATAAAATCGCTAGATTCTTTATTACTAGTTTAATAATCTTAAATTATTATATTATCTTTAGATAGATATACTTTTTATAACTACTCTAGTCTAGTATCTTATTATATATTATATATATCTTTATATAAAATCTAGATTAAAGCTAATAATATATTTATTATACTATTAATTTCTAATAAATTAAAATTAAGTTAATAAATTCTATTACTAGAATAACTTCTTAGAAAAAGATCTAATCGTATTTATAAGTATTAGATAAAAAACTAAAGATTAACTATAAGAAATTAAAATAAAAAGTTTAAGAGACTCTTTACTCTCTTATACTACTCGTAGTTACTTAGTAATCTATTCTACTCTACTATACTTTATTATCTTAGTAGATAAATTATAGTAGATTATTATTATATAATATTAGATTACTAATTAAGCTATTATCTTAGCTAGTAGCTTTTTTAAGATATTCTATAATTTATAATTTATATAAAGTTATAATACTTATTCTTCTTTTTAAAACTTTATTTTTAAAGATATATTCTTCTTCTTATAATTCTATTTAGTAGTAATTCTATTACTTTAATAATTTCTTCTATATTATACTATAGTCTATATATATATACTAGTAATTCTTTTCTTAGTTTAATACTCTAGTTATTTTATTTCTTACTTAGGTATAAGAGTAGGTAGACTTCTATTTTATAGATATCTAAGTCTTATTCTTTATTTTCTTTCTAAATTCTAATAATATCTAAAAAAATTTAAAAAAAAGTTCTATATTTATTTCTATAGTCGAGAGATACTAATATCTTATTTTTATTATTAAAACTTTTATTATTACTATTTAGTTAATCTTACCTCTAACTAGTATTTAAAGTATTTATTATAAAATTTAAAGTATAATTTTATTATTCTTAAAAAGAGTTTAAAAAGATAGATATTCTTAAAATTAATCTTAATTACTAACTTTAAAATATTTATAATTTTTATAATAAAATCTATTATTTTCTTCTAACTTACGAAGAATATCTTAAGAAATAATTAAAGCTTCTAGTAACTTTTTATAAGAAGATAAGTTATTATAAACTTTTCTTAATTAAAGAGTTAGAATAGCTAGAGTAAAAGAAGATTAAGTAATTTACTTTCGTTATTTTATCTAAGTTATTATAATAACCCTTACTATATAATTTTATTAATTTTTCTATCTTTTTAAATAGTTAAAAGTCTTTATCTTTAAATATTTCTAGTAATACTATTTAATTAGTCTTTACTAATTCTATAGATTCTTAATTAGTTCTTATATATTCTAGTTAATAGATTATTTCGTTTACTTAACTAAGTATTTTTACTAATACTTAAACCCTTATAGCTCTTATATTTTCTTAATCTTATACTTCTTATTTTTAAGCTTAATATTGGTAGGGAAGCGCCTGTGGGTGGAGCGCGCTAGGAAATCTCTTCGGATTAAGGTTTGATCGTCCAGAGGTACCTCAGGATCCTCGTGAAGAAAGAAGAAGTTCCACATAGGGCTGGAGGCCTGGCAAACCTCCTTCCGGTTCTTCGTCGCTCTGATCGTAGGGTACTTTGGTCCGATGGTAAATCATCCTCGTTCCGCTGAAGGTTAAGGGTTCGACCCCCTCACTGACCAAACCAATTTTTTTTACATCTTATTTCGAGGTCTTATTTTAGGTCCCTACGATTTGGGCTATAGGGCTATATGTGTAAGACCCTAGGACAGAAGATAGTCAACCAGAAGTTATAACAGCAAGGGTAGCCTTCGAATCAACCCAGGATAGCAATGGTATATTGAAGATAGCGCTATAAGGGTTAAGGGCGAGGGCCCTTTATACCCGAATAAGGCTTGGCGCGCTAAATAAGCTAACTAACTAATAGGCTAATCCTCGGTCTAACCTAATATAGTGAAAGAAATAAGGAAATAGTGAAAGGGAGCGGTTGTTCTGCGAACAAGCCGTGACAATATATAGTAATACCAACAAGGTAATATTTTAAACATCAAGTATTAAGGCGACGAGCGAGCAATGACATGTACTACCGAATAATAGAGTCTGGTTAGGAGATTAATAGCGGTAGCGATGAGTTAGCACACCCATACTACCGCTCATAGTATAAAATTGCCTGCAATAATACCAGTATCCGACTCACTACGTCCATCTCTTATCCTCGGCCAGCCAGCATCCTCACATATCATGTCTTCGCCAACGATCGTTCGCCTAGTCCTTTAGAAGGAGAATCACGATCAACGGAAATACAACTCGGTGTTCGAGCACCGCGCTTGAAGCGTGAGGAAAACCTAAAACGACGATCAATATTAACCCTACTTTAGGGCATTTAGAGAGTTTTGGACATCGTATAGTAGTATTATAAATCTTGGCTAGGTATATTTATAACGAGAATAAAATTATAACATTCATGGTGTTTTAGAGCGAGGATTTGGAGTCGTAATATAGGAGCAAGGACGGCTCGGCTGTATAGTCTGTAATAACCGCTCCATTGCTTTCTCTTGCGCAGCTCACGGCGTTGAGCAAATACGCCTTGTTTGCCTGAGTAGCAATCCATTATCAGGCGAAAGGCGAGGAGATGATCCGTTATATGGCTATAAAATATGGTATAACGTACGAACATGTCTATCTCGAAGGATTCCGCTCTATAATTAGCCGAACGAAAGACTTGCTTGCGTCTATCACGTCTACATGTTGCTCGAGTACATCAGAACCGATACATATACACACCAAGCATCATACTAATATCCACTTCCGGCCCGTAAAAATGCACCAGAACCTTTGTAAACTAAGCCTAAAGGAAGCTATATCTTCTTCGGTTTCTATCCAAGCTCTCAGACCACTCTGCGCCGCTTAGAAGCTCGTGTTCGAGGCGGGGAATAGGAACTAGAATGACTTTGGACACGGACGTGTTCCTGGGCCGATGCTCCCTCAACCGACACGCTGCTCTTATCGCCTTCTGACTCCAAAGCTGTGAGGTTGTTGCGCAAAATCTGGCAATTGGAATGATTCATCCCATGCACTTTTTCGTAGCCGGAAAGGGCTTTGCCGTACCACTTTCTTGCGTCGTCTTTACGACCTTGGCGATCGCGGATGGAAGCGAAACCCCACATAGTGTTTAGGGATGAAATGTAGGTGCCTATTTCGTTGGGGCCAATGGCTTTCTCGTAGACGTGTAGTGCGCGCCTGTACATCTCCTCTGCCTCTTCAAGCCTGCCCATGTTTGCATAGAGGGCGCCCATGTTGTTGACCGTGTCAAGTGTTGATGTGTGCTCTGGCCCCCATGCTTTCTCGTAGCCGTCTAGTGCGCGCCTGTACATCTCCTCTGCCTCTTCAAGCCTGCCCAGGTCCTCGTAGAGGGCGCCCATGTTGTTGACTGTGTTGAGTGCTGATTTGTGCTCTGGCCCCCATGCTTCCTCCTTGCCCTCTAGTGCGCGCTTGTACATCTCCTCTGCCTCTTCAAACCTGCCCAGGTTCTTATAGAGGTTGCCCATGTTATAGATGGTATCAAGTATTGATATATACTCTGGCCCCCATGCTTTCTCGAAGCCCTCTAGTGCGCGCCTGTACATCTCCTCTGCCTCTTTAAACCTGCCCAGGTCCGTATAGAGGATGCCTATGTTATTAAGCGTGGAGAGTGTGAATGTGTGCTCTAGCCCCCATATTTTCTCGAAGCCCTCTAGTGCGCGCCTGTACATCTCCTCTGCCTCTTCAAACCTACCCAGGGTCATATAGAGGTTGCCCATATTATAGACCGTATCAAGTGTTAATATGTACTCTAGCCCCCATACTTTCTCGTAGCCCTCTAGTACGCGCCTATACATCTCCTCTACCTCTTTAAACCTGCCTAGGTTCGCATAGAGGTTGCCCATATTATTAGCCATGGTAAGTATTAATATATACTCTAGCCCCCATGCTTTCTCGTAGCCCTCTAGTACCCGCCTGTACATCTTCTCTACCTACAATCGCTTCTCATCCGCGAGTAAATAACCCAGATTGTAGAATAGCCATAGTTTTTTTATCTCTTCTATACCCTCTTATTTATGAGAAATTACCTCCATCTCCATCCATTTACTAACAACGATACCATACGCCAGGATCCGCTTTCGCCTCTCCCAAAACTCTACTTCTAACTTCGAAGGCACGTTGGACGCAACCAGCCCCACTACTATACAACCAAACTCGCGCTACTCTTCGCCTTCCGTCAGCTAACCGCTCCATCTATACAGCATAGAATGCATCGAGTAGCTGTCGCTATCTTCTATCGCTTCGGCGAGTAAATAGCGCAGCAAAAGCCTTACTACCTCGCCAAACTCTAGCTCGTCTCCCGCAATCTTGAACAGCCACGCTGGAACCTCCATTACTTCAGCTAAGCGTAACCCTACCGCAACGAGCTCGTACCATATCTCTCCGCTATCCAGAAAACCCCACAGCTTAAGCAGGCAAGCTACTTCTTCGCTCTGTCTCCGGGCTTATTCGTATAACATAGTCCATATCGTTAATACGCTTCGGTCGCCATACTCTTCTAACAGGAAGCGATCCTACTTCTTCATCAACTATTCCCATATTATATTATAGTACTTTACATATATAGAGGCGGACACGTTTATCTCCCACATATACGATCTAGCCTAAGTAAGAGCTAGGGGTAGTCCGTTCAGCAGCTCGAGAACAGCATCGGCGTCTAGACGGTCCACGTAAGCAACCGTCCCCTCGACTCGGTAATATAGCCCTCCACTTACCCTTAACCGCTCTCCCAGTATTATTCTCTAGGATGGCGCGTACCTACTCTGCCGTCACCGTTCCAATCTTAACCCCTATACCATACCCCTAGAGACTAGCTAACCAGCTTATAATCAGAATCGACCCGTAGTCTACATAAGGAAGATACTCTTTTACGTTATATACCTACGAGTCTCCTCGGTCGTTGTAATCGCGATCCATATTATCCACGATCAAGAACCAGCGACGATTCGACGAGAGGGACAGCCACCACAGACACTCGCGGACCGCCGCATCGGTATCTATAATAGAATAGCTAACCATCTCTATACCGTTAGCCATCAGCTCGTTTCGCGGAAGCCTCTATACCATATCTACAAAGGATTACTTTAGGCTTATATTCGACGATCCGTCCAGCCAGAAGATCCCACTATATCTATACTAATATTTCTACGCAAACTCCACCGCAAGCTACGTCTTACCGATACCACCTAGCCCGTAGACTACGACGACGTTTCGACGGCTCGTTACGAGTATATTACGAATCAAAAGCCGCTCGAGCTTATACATCTCTACATCGCGTGTGATAAACTGGCTCACCACCGGTACCCCCCAGAGGCTAAAGTCGATCTTGTACTTGCCATCATCTATAGCTTTTAGCTAACTATCTTAATACGGTATGGACTACGGCAGTACATAGTTACATTGTATACGAGCCGACACGAGCCCTAACGACCCCTTGACCATACCTTTGACTATATCGCTTACTATCTCAAAGTCTTCCTCTATCGGCTTCTCGAACTTGTTTATGTCGAAGTAGGTCCAGGAGAGCGAAAGCTTGCTCGTCGCGTCGGATAGATCGAGGTAGCTAGAGCTCTCGCTCACCACAAATCTCTGTAGACATAGTTAGCCTGGAGTAAGCGCAGCCAGTTCGCCAACCTACCGTGCGATCGGCCTTCCCCACGATCCGCCCGACGTTACTCGACTTAAGCTCGTAGAAGCATGCCACCTGGGCCTTGTGCGCTTGTCTCCGCGTCTTCCCAAACTGATCCACTACTTCCTGAAGAAACTCATTTCCAGGCTCCAGTATCTTCAGAACGTCCATCTGTACCTCGTCGTCTTGGTATTCCTGCCGCGCCGCAGCAAGCATCTCTACCTGGCTCATCCCTTCGGCGCCTCGGAAGGGCGTGCCGAAGAAGATTAAGCCGGTAGTCGATACGAACATGCCAGGCCACTCGCTCTCGTTGTGCTGCGCTTCTAGAAGTGCCTGTACACGCTTAGTTACGGGGTCGGCTCTGCCGCTAGGCGACAACCCACCTTCAGTACCACCAGCCCGCCAAAGCAGTGTGCGATGAACACCAGCGGCCGGAACGGATACTCCTAGCAGAGTCAGTAGCAGCGACAACACGACTAGTGCGTAGACCTTCCGCACCTCTCTCTTCCGCCGCAAGGCCAGCAGCAACCGCTGTGCTACGGTGGACGCCTTCTGCCGCATCGCTCCTTCGCCGAACCACTGCGACTGGTACCCGTATCGCATGATGCGTGCCTGCGGTGCTACCGCCGGCAGCATGTCGTCGGCGTCGAGCCAGTTGACCCATCGTGGGTCTTCCGCCGTGCCGGCATTCTTGCACCAGCTGTCGTCCGGGTGGGCTCCGATGCCGTGGATAGCGACGATGCTAGGAGGACTTAGTACCGATCCAGGCGGTCAAATACGGTTAAGGACGAGCGCACTCGACGATCTCGGTCGCATCTGCTGGCGCGTCGCGGAGCACCTTCAGGCCGATGTCGTCGTCCGTCACCGGCCGGACCTGGGCGCCGCGTTAGTCTTGGCGCCTTCTATCCGGGGCTACACGCGTACCATAGTCGAACAGCAAATCTCAGTTACACAGCAGGCGCTCAGAGCTCAAGAGACGAGGAGACGGTCGGGCACGAGATGCAAGGACGTGCAGTGCGGACGGCGGCGGGCTGACACTGCGCCAGGCTGGAAAAGCCACCTGGCCTGCCTGCAGCAAGGCGGAGCTGCTGGGGGCCAAAAGAGGGCTCTCGCTGTCGCCGCCTCAAAGAACACTCCATAGATCACTCTCCCACACAGATTTAGTTTGACGTTAATTTTCAGTGCAACCATGCCTCCGTTCTCGAAAATCGACCAGCCCATCCCCGATCTCGAGCCGATAGCTGAAGCACCGCCAAACACCACTCTACCCAGTCAGCCCTCAATTATGCTCAACGATTTCGTCAAGATGAGGCGGTTCCTCGAGAAGGAGTTTTGCTCTCGCCATCTTGAGGTGATCATCTTGAGGTGATGGCGCCGTACCTCTGGACCATGACGACCTGGTCCAGCAGCAACATCAACGCCTTGCATCGTCAGCGGGTCAAAAGTCGCGAGATCGTCATCACGGAAGACCCTCGGCTGTACCTAGTGTAGATCCATAATCGCGTCTTTATCACACCTCTTCCATAATATCTGTTATCGCACGCCTTTTAGGAAACGTACCTAGACGAAGGCTCAACCCAGCTAGGCGACAGTCGAACCGGTATTCGCTAAGCAGCGATGGGCTTCTTAAGGACGTACTCCTTCTTAGTTTAGTATAAATTAGACTTCTATATCGCCCAGTAAGAAAACCTGCGGCTTATCCCTAAAGATATAAAGTAGGCGTCTTTCTACCGGTTGGTCGCGGAACTTTATCGCATCCACGACTCGGCCGTATCTAAGAGGTACTACTACGGGGAACTAAGGCTGACGCGACTTAATTTCTATGCTCTATTTTTCCTACACAAGTTCTACTTTAAACAGGTTTACGTGCAGTATAGCGACTTTTTTGGGCGGCTATATAGACCGGTTCTTTTCGTGTTCGCTATTCTTTCTACAGTTATATGATAAAAGTCTGGTTTGTTAAGCACCCTACCAAATGCGACGCCCATTAATACCTACACTTCGTATCTATACAATATGCCCCCACAACGCTCCTTTAGTATAGAAATTAGCGGAAATTATTGTCTATATAGCGAGCTATTAATTAACGCGCGTAATAGTATTATATTAAAGGCTAAGACTAGTACCTTAGCGTTAGAATTTCTAGCTAAGTTTTTAGTTATATCTAAATATATACGCGATATCTTATATAGATTTTATAAAATAATTAATAATATCTTTTATTCTTATTTTAATAGGCCTTCTATATTTACGCGTTATAAAATTTATATTTTATATTATTATATATAAAAAGTTTTAAAAATTTAGTATTAATAGCTTATTAAATAAGCTTATTTAAAAAGAATCTATAGTATATATATAATTTATAAAATATTAAATACTTTTAAATTAACTAATATAATAAAAAAATTATAAATATAATTTTATTATTAAGATATATTAAGTTAATAAGAAAGTTAATACTATTAAGAATTTTAATTAAGATACTAATCTAAGATAATAATATATATATTATTATAATTTATAAAATATTAATTATATTTAGAATATATTAAGAATATATTAAAGTTATAATTATCTAAGCTTAAAGCTAGTCGATTAAATAAGCGAGGTTTTTAGTATAATAGACTAAGCTACTCCTTCTATCGACGTTTACGAGTATTAATTTATAATTACCTAGTATAACTATAAAGTAACTATTTTTATATATTAATTTTTAACTCTATCTTAGTCTTAAAGCGATTAATAGTTATTATTAAAGTATTTATATAGTATAGCTATCGTATATTATCTTAATACTTTACTCTACTTATAAAAAAATCCTACCTCTTTTATATAAAGTTATTTTAAATAAACTATATTAAGAATCTTTAAGATAAATAGAGTATTATTAAATATATCTAGAATTATAAGAATTTATAAAATTTAAATATTATATATACTATAATATATAGTATAACTTTAATAGTACTAATAAAATTATAAACTCTTAATTTAGTATAAGTCCTCTAGCTACTTCTTTTACTCTTTAGAGTAGTACTAGTAAAAATTAATTCTAAATTATCGTATACTTAAATATATCTAAGAGTATTTAATCTCTTTATAATAAGTTTTATAAGTTTATTCTTTCTTTTTAAAATAAGTATAAAATTATTTTAGTAGTTATAATTTTTACTTAAGAGATAACTAGATATTCTAATACTAGTTATTAAAGATAGCTTAAGTAATTCTATAAATTCTTACTAGTCGTAGAATTAAACTTTATAATAGTATTAAGTATATTTATAAAAGTATTAGATATACTAGAAGATTATAAAATTAAAAAGTTACTATCTAATAAGACTCCTAGATATTAGGATAGGATAATTAAACTAGATTTATCTTATTAATATTATAAAGATATTTATTTCCGGTCTATATATTATACTAAGTTATTATTAAAAGAAAGTTAGACTAATATAGCTTATATAGTTAAACTTAAGCTAATTTATAACTAATATCGATTAGTTTAACCTTTTACTTATATTTTAATATATAGTTACTTTTATAAGATTCTTATATATAAGATATCTTTAAATCGACTTATTATATATTATCTAGAATAAAAACTAGCTTAATAATTAATTTTACGAGATAAGTCTTATATAAAAAGTATATTATAATAGCTTTCTTAATCTTATTATTAATTTAGTAATAGATTATATAGGAGGTCTTTTCTATAACTATAATACTTATCTAGAATAATCTTATTATATCTATATATTTAAAGATATTTCTCTATTAAATAGGAGTAAGGAATATCTTCTATATAACTAGCTCTTATAGTACTTTTAAGTTAGGTAATTATTATTAGTTAGAAAAGATTAGTACTTATAAAAGTATCTACTTACTTCTTATATACTTTACTTTAGTTTCTACTAGCTCTTTTAAGAATATTATTAGTAAAGAGTAGTAGAAATATTTCTATAAGGTCTTTTAAAATTAATAGAAGAAATCGTTATAAGCTAATTTAAGACCTTTTACTAGTTAAATATTAGTATTTAAGATATTCTTAATTAGATTTAGCTAAATATTATTATAATATATACCGTTATTTAGATAATTAATCTTAAAGATAAGTTAATTACCCTTTTAAAGGTAGTAAAGAAATTATAAAGTAAAATTAATAAATCGTATATAATTAGACTTTAAAAAGTAGACTTTATCTACTAATTATATTAGATAGTCGTTATTCTAGATAATAAGCTAAACTAATAATATCTATTAGTCTATAAAGCTCTATCTTTCTTATAAATATCTTTAAATATCTTTATTTATATATATAACTAGTATAAGAATATTATAAAATATATAAAACTTATTTTAGCTAGTTATACTCTAGTTATAAACGATAGCTATAAAGTTATAAGAGAATCTTATATTCTTCTATATTATATTCTTAAGTCTATTAAGCTAATTAGAAAGAAGAGGTTTAATAGACTACTATATATAGAGATACTCTTACTAGACTTCTCTAAAAGTAGAGAAGATATCTACCTTAATAGCTAGGATATTAATCTTAAATACGAAGATATATATTCTATAATTCTTTCTAATTATTTCTTAGTAAATAATAAAGAATATATAGTCTTTAAACTTATCCTCTAGTTATATAGATTAAAAGGGACTTTTTAGTAACTAAACCTTTTTAAATATTACTTATATAGTTAGGATTCTAAAACTTTTTAAAAGATACTCGTATCTTTATCTAATATACTAAATTTATCTTCTAAATATTATAATAGTATTAATAGGAAATATACTATCTATTTTATTTAAGAAATTAAATAGATAAAACCTATATAAAGTAGCTTAAGTAATTCGAATATTTTATAGCTAGCTATTTAATCTTAGAAAGAATATAAAAGTTATTAACTATAAAGTCTTAGATTAAAGAACTACTATTTAGGAATAAATATACTAAAGCTAACTACTTATATTTATAAAAATACTAGCTCTACTAATAATTTAGATATTTATTTAGAAGTATTTTAATAATAAGTCTAAAATTATATATAGTAGCTATAGTATAGATTAGATAGATAGAAGACTAAAGGATTTAAGTTCTAAATAATAGAGTATTTATATATACTAATAACTATAACTAACCTAGTATTAGTATATAGGGATTAAGAATAGTAGAATAGAAATATATAATATAATTATTTTAAGATAAGTTATTAATTAATAGAAAAAGTAAATACGATTATAATTCTATATTTCTAAGAGATATAAGTAGATAATTATTTAAAGTTAAAGAGACTTTTTCCTAAAAGAGATATTAGTAAATAATAAATAGAACTAGTATCTTTAAATTCTAAAATAAGTTATTCGCTTTAATATCTTAGCTATATCTAATCTAGGTTCTATAAATTCTATTTCGATTTCTACTATAAAGTCTTTTTTTATTCTTTAGATAGAACTTTAGTCTAAATCTATATACTTCTAAGACGATCGTACTAAAGCGAGCTATATTAAGTAACTAGATAGAGTACTAAGATTTAATATATTAATACTAGCTAATTAGAATATTTTAGCTCTCTTTTTAGAAAAATAGGGTTTTTACTTAATTATAATACGATTAGATTATCTTATTACTTATTATATAGAGTAGATAGTTATAAATCTTACTAATTATAGTATATATAAATAACTAATCGATCTCTAATTCTAATAGCTTACTTAAGCGTTATTAGAGGACTATATATTAAATAGAATCCGGGCCTAATAGATTATTTAGCCTCGTTTAGGGTTTATACTTAAGATAGAAAAGAAGGAGTAGGAATAAGTAGATAATAGTTTAATTATATTAATAGATAAGGATTAATCTAGATTTAAATTAACTATATAGAAGTAAAACTTATTTAAAAGATTTATAGTTATTATATATTAATTTAATTTTCTTAGATCTATAGCTCTATATCTATAGATCTACTAAGCTATAGCTCTATAGCTCTATTCTAATAGATCTACTAAGCTATTACGTAATCCTTAGATCTATTCTTATTAAGGTATAGATCTATTACGTAACTTCCTAGTAAAGCTATCTATACTAATTATTATTTATACTATAGTTATAGTTATTATATTCTATATTAGAGCTAGTAATAGATTTAATCTTAAGTAGTTCTTCTTATTACTATTCTATAGTATATATTTAGTTTATAATACTATATACCTAATTAATATAAGTAATAATAGAATAATTAATTCGAGTTTTTCTAGTAAGGTAGTACTATATATTATTCTAGCTTTTCTAAGATTTATACTTATATTAGAGTCTAGATAAAATTCTTTATACCTTAAATAATTTTTAAATAATATATTCTTAAAAGTTATTAAAGTTATTAAACTTTATTTTACTTCTTAGATCTAAACTATATCTATATTCTTTAGACTAGAAAATATATACTAGTAAAACTATTTTACTTTAGTAATATTTAAATATAGGTATATAAAAAATATACTACTAAACTTTAAAATTATCTTATATAAGCTCGTTTCTACTCGGACTTTAATAATCTATTATAATCTAATTATAAATACCTCTAAGAGCTCTAGTACTACTTAAAGAAAGAATTAAATAGTTTATAAAAAGAAAAAAAGATTTAAATAAAAGAAGAATAGTAATAATAATACTAAAGTAGGTAGCTTAAGCTTAAGCTATATATATAAGTAGCTAAGCGCTATATATTATATAATTATTCTATTTATATAATAATTTATACTAATTTACTATAACTATATACTAGTTATAATTATACCCTAGCTTATAGTAACTATATAATAACTTATAGTAATTTCTCTAGTTACCTAACCTAGTATAACTCGTATATAAGACCCTCTCCTCGCGCCCTAGCTAGATAGTTAGACTACTTAATATATTTATTCTATACCTCTACCTACTTATAGTTATAAGCCCGGTCTAATCCGCCTATATTATACGACCTATTTTATCCTTCTCCGTATAACGAAATAACGATCTCGTTACCTACTATATCTAAAGCTAGTTTAGCTACTATTCTCTAAGGCCTATATAATTAGGATCTATAGATTTATACTATATAGAGGCTAGCTAAGGTAGCTAATATATAGGAATATATTAATCCCGAATTTAAAGCTTCTATATAGCTAAATAAGCCTAAACGCTCTATTAATCCTACGTTATCTACTAATAAGAATAGGTTACTAGTAACTAAACCTAGCTTAATAGTAACCCCTTAACGTATTAAGAACCTAAGTCTCTACTATATAAAGCTAAAAGAATACTATAGAACTAAAGATAAGCTTAGTTAAATCGAGGCTTATATAGCTAATACGCTAGCTAAAGACCTTATCTATTAAATTAAGAATTAGAAATTACTATACGATTAGCTTAAGGCTCTAAAATAGCTATTCGCCCTATTATTAACTAATTAAGAATATAAGATTTAAAAGATATATAACTTAGCTAAAATACTATACGCGTATAGAAAGAATCTCGAAGAATAGGGTATAACCTTTTTAATAGCCTATAATTAAGCTATATAGCTTAATCTACTAAAAGTATTAGGATATCGGCTATATAAGAATCTAATACAAGCTATTAAATAGATCGATTTAGGCTACGTAGCTACTATATCTATTATAGTATTTAATATAAAAGCTAGTTCGAATAGCTCGATTAATCCTATACTACCCGATCTACTAGCTAGCTATCTATACTATTACTAAATAATATAGGTAATAAAGCTAAATATTAGTAATAGTATATTTATAGCTATACTAAATTAAGAATAGTCTCTATATAATAAGAAGAGACTATAAAATAAAAAGCTATTAAAATTATACCTATACGAAGATCTATACTACTAGGGATAGTACTAGTATATTAATACCTTATTATATAAGAGAGGATTTACGAAGGACCCTAAGAAGATTAAGAAAATAGCTAAATTCGAAGCTAAGGATAAGAAGGATATCTTAACTAAAATACGCGAGAGGAATCGACGTTATAAATAGTAAAAGTAGATTAGCTAGAATAGTAATATAGCTAATATAATAAAAATCGATACTAGCGACGATCTACTATAGTATAAATACGAAGCCTATACTATATTTTTAGTAATATATAACGCCTTAATAGCTAATAATATCTATTTACTTCTCTATTTCTAGATATTAGACCTAGCTATAAATATTTATATCTATAATAATCCTACTAAGTTCTAATAGGAAGTTCTAATCTTACCTAATAACGTCGTCCTAGCTAAAGGATTAGAAATAGCTATTTAGGCCTAGGGAAATATATAAATATTCCTATTAATATCTTAAGGCCCGAAAAAGATAATACTTAAATAAGTCGTTCTAATCCCTAGCTTCTTTACTAGTCTAGTATTACTATTATAGCTATTCTTATTAAACGTCTATTTCGACTTAGAAAGAAATATTCTATATTAATTAGAGACTTAACCTTAGGATATTACGAAGCTTACTAGAATCGGTAGATACTAGCTCGTAGTCTATTATACTAAGCTACTATAATCTACTTAGTATATAATATTTACTATTAATTAATACCGACTATAGATCTTAGCTCTACTACTTTAATCTAGATTACTAAGTAAGCTATAACTTTATCTACTTATAGATTATTTAAATAATAATATAATTAATTAGTTAGTTAGTAACGTTATAAGCCTCTATATAGATAATAGTATAATAGCTTCTAAAATAATTTACTATAAGGAGTACTTATAGAATAAAGCTTATTAGATTATCTTTCGTCGATTTAGCTATAAATTAGGTACTAACCAACCATTCGAAACTATAGCTATTAATCTAATTAAGCTCGATATACTAGTCTATAATAGCTATTAATATATATTCTACGTATTCGATTTATTCTTAAAACTATATACGGTCTATATAATAGCTAAGCGCGATAAGTCTACTCTTTAGGTAATACTTAAATAGCTAGATAAAGTAATTAAATAAGAATTTAATATAACTATTACCTTTCTAATAGCTAATAATAAGTAAGGCTATAGTCTATTAGACGATTTAATACGAGCCTACTATCTATAGGAAGGAATTAAACTATAGATACGAGCGCTATATATTATTAAATAAAATAGCTTAGCTAAATACTTAAGTAAAAGCCTAATTAAGAGAAGCTACTTAATAAAGATTATAACTAATCTCCTACTAGCTCTTAGCCTTAAAATTTATAAAATAGTAGTCTATCTACTTAACCGAATACCTATATAATTACTAAACTAGAAGATACTATTTAAAATTATATATTAGAAAAAGTCGTTATTAGCTTATCTACGTATTTATAGCTATAGAGCCTACGTACTACGTAAATAAATACCTAAAGGCGATAAGCTTAGTCTATAAGCGTTAATAGAATATCTAGTTAGATATAATTTATCGAATATCTATAAAATCTAGATATTAAAGATAAGAAGTAAAGCTTATAGCGATAAAATAATTCGTATAAGGGATATTATATTTTAAGAGAATCTATTCTATTAGCTATAAGATAATTTAGATTCTCTTCTTTAAGGCTCTAAGCTAGAGTAATTTGCTTATAAATATTATTTATCTATACTAAATAGTAAAGATACTTCCTTAAAAGCCTTATTAGAAGATAAATATATAGCTCCTATAGAAGCTATAAAACCTACTACCTAAGCTTTTACTTAGACTACTACTTATACTACTACTTAAGCTACTACTTAAAAACTTATATTAAATTAACTCCTAATACTAAATTTATTAATTTTAGAAATAGCTTTACCTAAGCTATTATAGCTATTAAATCGATTCTTAAAGTATAAGTATAGAACTAAGCCTAATTCGAATTATATAAAGTATTAAGAACTAATAAATACTAATCTCTATTAATATTATATCCTATTTAAAGAATTAACTAGAGTAGTAAAGAAGAAGCCTATATAGAAGAACTCTAGCTTCTTTATTAACGCCTACTAGTTAGTCTATATAGTTACCTTAGTAATAGTACTAAAAACGCGATTTAAATATTCGGAGCTACTAATAGAACTAAAATACTATAAGGACGTAATAAAGCTACTATCTTCCTATAAGAAAGGCTTTTTATAAGCTATATAATAAGAACTAGTAATAATTAAATATAAAGAAATTTATAAGTAAATAACCTAGGATAAATATAATACTTAGTACGCTTAAGATAATAAGGTTTTTCTACTAATATAGGTATATAAATATAAACTCGATAATTAAAACTATCTATTAAAATATAAAGCTTAGATCTATATACGTAGTAATCTATAAATAATAGTAAAAGATATCTACGCTATTATACTAGCTATTTAAATATTTCGAGCTTTAGTAGCTATTACCGTCTACTTTAATATAAAAATTTGTTAATATAATACTATTAACGCGTTTACTAATACTAAGCTATTAATACTAGTCTACTATTATTAGCTAAAAGAATTCTCTAATTCTAATTATTTATAGAAACTATACTAAGCGCTCTATGGCCTAAAGATATCCCTATTACTCTAGTATAAAAAGCTTATTAAAACGCTTATAAAGCTAGACCTTATATCTATTAAGAACGCTCCCTACTTATAAAAAAATAAGAAGCTACTAGTCTTCTTCTTTATTAATAATATTATTATTTTTAGTATACTAATATATATAGCTATCCTATATAAATTTAAGTATAAGCTATTATAATAATATAAGATTAAATCTCTAGGAGAACTATAGACGTTCTATAGTATTTAAACTATTAAAGATCGTAATAGCGGCTTAATCTAGCTATTATAGAGCTTATATATTAAAAAGTTCGCTTAGAAGTATTCTTTACTAAAGCCCTACTTAAAGCTATCTACTATATTACTACTACTTAAGGAACTAATACCCTTAAAGAATAAAATAATAGATTTAGTTAAGTAACGATATATATAGCTAGTTAGATTTATTAATTATATAGTAGAAGCTACTCGTCTAGATATCTTAAAAGCTTACTTAAAACTAGCTAAATTCCTTATAAATCCTTCGTAATAGTACCTAGACGCTATTTATTAAACGATTATCTATCTACTAGGTATAAAGAATTAAGTAATATACTATAATACGTTAATATCTATTAAATTAGTATATATTACTAATAAACTTATATTTAAACTAATACCTAACTTCTATAAAGTATTAAATACCTTCTTTACTAATTATAAGACTATCTAGAAAAGCTTATAAGAATATATATTCTTCTTATTCGATAGACCTATTAATTAGAAAGCTATATTATAGCGATATATTATAAAATTAACGACTAAGATAGAACTAATAGTCGTCTTATTAGCTAGTACTAAGCTAATCTAGTAGTAGAGAGTATTCGAACGTATTAGATTTAATCTAGATTATAAATAATTATTATACTACGATAACTAATAAATAATTTAGCTACTTATCTTATCTATTTTATAGCTTAAGACTATAGTACGGTACGTCGATATCTATTACTACTAGCTTTATTAGGAGGTACTATTAGGTAATATTAATATCTTATATATCTTATTAAATAGTTAACTAGCTAACGGTCTTATTAAATTATTACCTAGGTAAAAATATAAGAATTAGGTATTACTCCTAAACTTTAAGGATTTTTCTACTATATAGGCTTCTTAGCTAATTATATAAACCTCTTAGCTAACTATATAGGCCTCTTAGCTAACTATATAGACTATTTAACTAACTATATAGACTATTTAGCTAATAAACTAGTATACTAATACTATATTAGTATATTATATAAAGTAAAATTAAGGGTCTTATACCTCTAGAGATATTTAATTATATAAGAAACCTATATATACTATAACGACGACGGCTACCTACCTAGTACTATACTAATATAGAGACTAGTTCTCGACCTATAATATAACTTCTTATATTTATAAGAAGAGGGAGATCTATTAACTAATAATAAGCTTTAAAAATAAAACTTTAAAATTAAAAATAAAACTTTAAAACTAATAAGTAAACTTTAAAACTTATAAAATAAAATTTAGCTTCGAATCTACGTTCGAATCTAAGAGGGGTATATAAGTAGCTAAGCGCTATATATTATATAATTATTCTATTTATATAATAATTTATACTAATTTACTATAACTATATACTAGCTATAATTATACCCTAGCTTATAATAACTATATAGTAACTTATAGTAATTCCTCTAGTTATTTAACCTAGTATAACTCGTATATAAGGCCCTCTCCTCGCGCCCTAGCTAGATAGTTAGACTACTTAATATATTTATTCTATACCTCTACCCGCTTATAATATATTATAACCTAGTAGAGTTTAAGTTAGTATCTAAGTTAATAGATTTACTAATAAATACTAAACTAGACTTATATAATATTTAGAATTAAGAATTATCTAATAATTAAGATCGAGTATATATAAAGTATAGTATAAAAGTTAAAGAATTAAATCTAATAGTAGTAATAAATACTTTAGACGCTTCGTAAATCCTACGTTTTCTTCTCTTAGATATCTTATATAATTAGTATATTAGTTTTTTCTTTAATACTTTTCTACTATTAATTCTTTATAAGATCTTATATTCTAGTATTCCTTAATATTAATAATAAGTCTAATTTACTAATAAGAGTATATTCTTATTTAGGTCTTCTATATTAATAATATCTTTATTCTAATATTTCTAAATAATAATACTATAGAAAATATAGTCTATTAAAGGAAGATTTTATAAACTTAACTATTATACGTCTTTATATTTAAAGTAATAGTATTTATATATAGTCTAAATAAAAATTAAATAAATAATCTAACTAAAATAAAGAATCTTAATCTTTACTATTAATCTATTCTTATAGGCTATATCTATATTTATAGTTATTAATAATAAATATAATTAGCTAAAGTTTAAAAATTTAAGCTAATCTTTATTAACTAAGATATTCTAAAGAGTAATTTTATTTATAAAAAGCTTTCGCGAATAGATATAGAATAGTATATTAATAAGAAATAAAATCTACTAGACCTTAAGATACTTAGATAGCTTAGTATTACTATTAATAAAATTCTTTAGGTCCCCTTTAACTACGAATACTAGTTTAATTCTATTATTAAATATTTTAAAGTAATATATAATTCTAGAATAATCTTCTAGATATTTATATATTCTTTTTTTAGATTTTAAAGTCTTATAATTAATATTATTTTATATATTCTACTAAGTCTAAGTTATACTCTAGAAAGTTATTTACTATAAAGATTTTAGTAATCTTAATAATATAATCCTTATTAAGATAAAGGATAAAACTAGTTAATCTAATTCTAACTAATCTATATTCTATCTTAGTAGTTATAAAACGACCTTTATTTATATAAAATAATAGTTAACTAGTTACTAGTATAAGTAAAGAGGCTAAGTAAATAAATATTAATTATAGAAGCGAAGTAGATTATTTAAAAAGATAGTTAATTATAAGAATAAGTCTAGGAAAAAGTAATATATAAGTAAAAGAATATTAAAGTATAAGAGAATATTATAGTATATAGACTTATCTTTATAAGAATACTATTTAAGTTATAATTATAAAGAGTATATTAGAGAAAAATAAATATAGTTATTACTTCTAAAGAAGTTAAGCTACTAAAGAGAGGACTATAGTAAATAAGAAATAGTTTAGTAGTATAAAGAAGTAGAACGAAAAGAATAAAAGATAGAATATATAAGATATTTAATAACTATTAACTAGAGAGAGGGCTAAGAGGTAGATAGTATACGACTAAGATATTAGACTAGATATAGGGTACTATACTAGATATAATATTTAAAAAGTATAAATTTTAGAAAATTTTATTAGTACTTAAAGTAGCTTAGATTAGCTTAAAATCTAGTTATATTATCTATTATTAATATATATTTATATCGTCTAATCTATAAGAATAAAATAATAAAGCTATTATATAAACCTCTTTAGCTAATCTATATTATTATCGATAAAGTAGATTTATAAAACTTTCTTATTATAAGTTAAGAAATTTACTAATATTATCTAGTTTACTCTAGTACTAAAGCTCTTTTATACTATAGTTAGAAGTCGTATATAAGAAGTTAAAGAACTAATACTATTAGATTATTAGTAAAAGAATTAGATTAATAATAAGAGTAAATATAGTAGTTATATTTTTTAGTATAATATAGTTTCTTAAATATTATTTAGATAGATAAGAAGTAGAGAAATTAAGAGAATAGATTAGTTTTTAAAAACTTTTAATAAGATATAGTTAGTATAAAATAGTATATTATAGAGTAAACGGCTTAGAAACTAGATATAATTAAAGATTTTACTAGATATAAGGATTAATCTAGTACTAATAACTATTTACTAAATCTTATAATCTAATAAAGTCTAATAGAGTCTAGTAGTATTAGTATTAAGATATACTTAGAGGTCGTTTCTATATATAAAATACTATCTTTTTTAACTTATAAAAATTAGAGCTTTTACTTTTAGAGACTATATACTATAGTAATTTATATTAAAATTACTATAATAGTTATAAACTTAGATTATAACTAATTACTCTTAAATAATAATAACTTATTATTCTTATTATTAATATTAATTAACGTATAGAGAGCTAATACTCTTATTATTATTCTTATTATTACTAAAAACTCCTCGGCGCTTAGAGAGCTATCGTTATTAATAATAAATATTAAAGAAGATCTCGTAGTAACGTATATTATTATTATTTTTAAGACTTAGAATAACTAGTATAAATAACTATTTATTCTTAAGAATAAAACTAAATAATATAAAGTTTAGAAGTACTATAACTCTAACCTTAAAATAGTACTAGATATTAAGAAGTTAATAAAATCCTTACTTATAATATATAAAGCTAGTACTATTAGTATAACTTAGCTATTATTTAATAATCGAATATTATATAAAGTCGAGCTTATTTAATATTAAAAAAAGAAGAAGAACTATAAATAACTAGAAAAAGATCTAAGAATAATTAACTTAAAGATTAGTAAAATAATTATAGTTATAAATCTATACTTAATATAGAATAAGAAAGACCTATAAAATTAACTTAAGGTATTAAAGAGATATATTATATCTATAAATATCTTATAATATTAGAAACTTAGAGCTAAATATAAATAATTATAAATACTCTTATATAGTAAGAAGCTAACTAATAAGTTATATAACTAGATTAAGATTATAAATAAATATAAGACTATTAGTCTTTCTAATATTAAAATATCTTATATATAGGAGGACTTCGCGAAAGTATACTATATATTTAATACTAAATATAGTATCTTAACTCTTTAAGATATTCTAAAGACTTAATATAATAGAGTAGAAGTATAGTTATTATAATACTATATTACTAAGTTTAAGTTATTTCTAAAGGTAGTTAAACTAGCTATAATAATAGGATATAATACTATAGCTACTATTTAACTTACTATTATTAATATAAATAATAGTAATAACTCTAGTAATAATAATAATAATAATTAGAAAAAGAGAAATAATAGGACTCTAAAGATATATCTTTATAGATAAGTATACTAATAGATTAACTACTTTATACTTAATTCTTTAGTAAAGAAATACCTTAAAAATTATATTATAAGTATTAAGATTAGACGCTAAGTTAATAAAGCCCTAGAGGCTAATCTAATACTTAAAGCTTATATTAATAAGATTATTAAATATTTAATAGACTATATTAAATAAAAAATAGCTTAGTCTACTTCTATAATACTATTTAGCTTTAATAATAGGGATTATTTATTAGAACCCTTAACTTATATAGTCTATACGATTAATAATATAGTTATACTTATAGATAATCTAATAATACTTATTAAAGATTAAAATACTATATAAAATAAGTATCTCTATACTTACTAGATATTAAATTTAGATTTAAATATATATATTATTAACTTAGACTTATAAATTAGCTAAAAATAAGAATATAATATTATAGTTTATAAATATATTAGTACTAGTACTAGAGTTATAAAAGTTAAAGCTTAAGATTCTATAATACTTAAAATTTATACTTTTTATAATAGTATAATAGAGATTTAATTAATATATATTATCTTACTCCCTAGCTTTATTACTAATATAATAGAACTAGGAAGGTATTATACTATTAATATTTATTTTAACTTAGAATATAATATATTATATTATAAGAAATAGAGTAATATACTTACTCTACTCGAATACTTAAATAACTACTAGCTAGTTAATACTAATACTATATAAAGACCGTATATTAAGCTATTATTATTATTTATAACTAGCTATTAGAAGTTATATATCCTAAAAGCTATATAAAAAGTTAGTAATCGTATTACTTATCTAATATAGGAATATCCTAGCTAAAGTATAATAGCTTATCTAATAAATATTATTTATAGAGTCGTTATTAATAGAATTAATAAGTAAAAGCTATATAAGATATATATTAAAACGAAGCTTATAAAGTAAATCTTATATTATTAATAGAAAGACTATATAATATAGCCGTTTAAATATATATTAATAGATATTATTTAACTTTTATTAATAGAAGAAGAGTATCTTAATAGAGATAAATACGAAGGTAATAGTATTAATTAATATACTAAGTAGTATAAAGTAGAAACGTTTCCTAGTTATTTAAAATCTATTATTAATTATTAGATTATATAGACCCTATATAAGATATAATATTAATTCGAATATAACGTTATTAAAGTTTAAATTAATAATAAGTAAGAATTTAGTATCTTATCTAATCTATTTAAATAAGTCTACGACGACCTAGATATTATATATAAGAAGCGAGCGCCCTATATAAATAAATAGAATAGAGGTACTAAATATACTAAAGTAATATTAATTATACGTACGAGAGTATTATAACTTTAAATTAATCTATCTAAATTACTATTAAATAAACTATTTATAATAGTAGTATATATTATTAATAGAATTATTATAAACTATATATAAATTATAAAATAATAACTAATAGGAATATCTAAAATAGAGTCTATTATAGGGTCTAATAAAGAATATAATATAGACCTTATAATTAAAGAATAGAAAGTTATATAATAGATTTATAGATTTATAGTTCTTAGTAAATATAGATCTTATAGATCTATAGATCTATAGATTAATAGATCTATTAAAAGATAGAGCTATAGATCCTATAGATCTAAGAGAACTAAATTAATATATAATAACTATAAGTCTTCTAGATAGTCTTTCTTTCTTATAGTTAATTTTAAATCTAGATTAATCCTTATTTATTAATATAATTAAACTATTATCTTTTATTCTTACTTTTTCTTTTCTATCTTAAGTATAAATCCTAAATAAGACTAAATAATCTATTAGACCTAGATCCCGTTTAATATCTTAACTATCTAGTAGGTAGAAATAGCTAATTATAATAATAGAAGAGGGAATCTAATAAAGTAGAGTAGCGTAGCTACTAACTTAGATCGAACCCTTAGAAGTAGAAAGCTATTAGGAATTTAGTTCCCTAAAAGGTAGTATAACTATAGAAAATTTTAAAAGAGTTATTAAGAACTAGTATATATTTAAGAAATAAGAGAATATATTAGAAGTCTAAATTATAATATTAATAGAAGAATTAAAGAGATATATAAGAAAGCTATTAAAGTTAAGAAAATTAAAGAAGTTTAATAAAATATAATTTAAACTTAAGGGATTTCTAACTAATAAAGTAATCTATCTTAATCTTAATAAGGTATAACTACTTAATAAAATCTTAAAAGTATTATTTATAATAGTATAGTTTATAAGAAGAGCTATTACTTAATTTAAAATTTATTTAAATAAAAGACTATAACTTAATAAAACTTACTAAAGTTATAAGATTTAAGCTATTTTTTAAGTTATAAATACTTTAAAAATAAATTATATATTATATATAAAAATATTAACTTAAAAAAACTAATAAAATAAAAGATTATATATCTTAGATAGATTAAATCTACTACTATATATATATCTAAGTTTAAATAACTTACTATTAAGATTTAGTAGGAAGAAATAACTCTTATATTATATTATTATAAAGAACTAAAGAATAATATTTAATATAAAATAATTTAAATAAATAAACTATAGACTATATAAGAGATAATTAAATAGATTATTAGAATTAATAATAACCTCTACCTCTAGAATTAAGATAAGAAAGAAAAGATTAAATTCTATAAAAAGAAGAAAGAAGAAAAATACTATAAACTAGAGCTAATAGTTTTAGAGACTAGTCTAGAATTTAAGAAAAAGAAATAGAATCTAAAGAAATAAGAATTTTATAAAAAATAAGTATACTTTAAGTATAAGAAGTAAGAATATCTAGTAAAAGACTATAGATTAGATTTAAGAAAAGAAAAATCTTAATATATTTAATAGGGTAAGAGGGATAAAGTAGTTATAATATAAGAATATAATACTATATATTAAATAACTTATATATATAACTAATATAAGATATACTATAAAGTTAAGTTAAATACTAGTTATTAGTTATAGAAATAATAAGTAGCTATAACTTAGAAGTCTTAAAAGAGAGTTTTATTCTTACTAGAAGTATAAGAAGAAGTATCTAAGAAAGACTTATTTATAAAAAAAGAAGATTCTAATAATATCCTAAATATACTATTCTAAATAGTTAATAATAATAATAAGTTCTTAGAACTAGAAAATAAAAATCTAATTATAATATATAAGAATACTAGATATCTATAAATAATTTAACTATCTAAAGGACTAGTACTAGAACTTAATATAATTTATACTTAAATCTTATAGTTTATAAAGAAAATTATAATACCTCTTATAATATAGAAGATTTATAAGAAATAATCTAGATTATATCTAATATATTAACTCTTTAAAAACTTTAAGTAATAGATTAAATAAAACTTTATTATTATAGATCTTATACTTAACTAAGAAACTTAAAAAGAAATATAATATATTATAAAAATAGTTAATAAAGAATAACTATAATATATAATAATTAAAAAATAGATTTCTATACGAATAACCTTTATAAAATATAATAATTAAAGATATAAGATTAATCTAGGGAATAATCTATAATATAAAATAAGATATCTAATATACTTTAAAATTATATAGATCTTATATATATAAAAAGAATATAGACTCTATAAAAAAGTAAAGTAAAAAAATAACTACTACCTAGTAAAAGACTATAATAAAAGAATTATTTAAGTAGTTATACTAGAAGTAGTATATAGATAATAATAGTCTAAAAATTAATAATAAAAGGAATATATTAGAATTATACTAGGATTACTTCTACTATTAAACTATATCTTAGAAAGACTATAATACGAATATCTAGAGAATAAATACCTAAAATATATTTAGACTAAGAGTAATATAAAATATTAGCTAAAAAAGATAAGAATTTAAGAAATTAGAAGATAAGACTATATCTATATCTAAAGAACCTATTAAGGAAAAATAATTACTACTTTAATTAATAGTAAAGCTATATAAAACTTTATTAGTAAGGACTTTATCTAATAATAGAAGATTTCTTAATAAAAGAAATAATACCTTAGTATTATATATACTATTAAAGAAGAACTCTTTAATAAATCTATAATATATAAGACTAAAGGTAAGCTTATTCTATATAACTAGAAAAAGAAAAATAAAATACTTAATATTATTAAAATATTAGAGGATTAAAATATAATCTTAGGAATATTATAGTTATAAGAAACTAATCTATATATTTAATAGTTAAATTAATAAATAATATTTCTATAAGAAAAGGCTAATATAATCTAAGAAGAATATAGTATCCTAGAACGTTATAAGGAATAAGAAGAATTATTTTAAGAATCTAAGAAAAGCTTACTCTAATACTAGTCCTAGGACTATATAATTCTACTATAAGAAGAAAAAATACCTAGATTTAGACTAATCTATAAACTAATAGAAAAAGAGAAGACTATTATAGTAAAATATCTTAAAGATAATCTTATAAAGAGATATATTTAATACTCGAATTTATTTATAAAATATCTAATTCTCTTTATACTTAAGAAGGGTATTATAAAACTATAATTATATATTAATTATTAAATACTTAATAATATTATAATTAAGAATTAATACTCTCTACTTTTAATATTAAAAATATAAGATAAACTAAAAAAAGCTAAATAGTTTATATAACTAGATATCTAAAATATATATTACTAGATTAAAATCAAAGATAGTAAAGAATAGAAAATAGTATTTAGAATAAAGAAAGAACTATATAAATATTTGGTTATATCTTTTAAACTTACTAACGTACCTATAATATTTTAAAAATAGATTAATAATATATTATAAAATTATTTTAACTAGTTTATAATAGTATATCTTAATAATATTCTAATCTACTTTAAAATAGAAGAAGAATATAAAGAATATATAAAGAAGGTCTTATAAGTACTTAAAGAAGTATAATTATATTTTTATCTATAAAAATATAAATTCTATATATAAGAAATAGAGTTTTTAGAATTTATTATTAGACTAGAAGAAATTAAAGTAGACCTATAATAAATTAAAAAGATAAAAGAATAGTTAATATCTAAGAATCTTAAGAAACTATAATTATTTCTAGAATTCTATAACTTTTACTAAAAACTAATACTATAGTAGAATATAATAATAGTACTACTTATATAACTTATAAGGAAAGATTAACCTTTTAAATAGAAGAAGAAGTACTAATAAGCTTTTAAGAAAATTAAAGAATAATTTATTAAAAAACTTATAATTAATATATATAATTTTAAAAAACTATTAATTATTAAGATAGATATATTAGACTATATAATAGAAGTAGTATTACTATAAAAAGATTATAAAAATAATCTAAGACTAGTATACTATTTTTTATAAAAGATATTATTAGCTAAACTTAACTATAATATCTATAATAAAGAGTTATTAGTAATTATTAAAGTTTTAAAGAAATAGAGATCTAATTTATAAGAATTTAAATACTTTATTATAATCTATATAGACTATAAGAATCTAATAGAATTCTTAATAAATAAATCTCTAATTAAAAGATAGATATAATAGATATAAATCCTTATAATCTATAATATTAGAATCGTATATACTAAAGAATTAGAAAATAAGTAAGTAAATATACTTAGTAGAAGACCTAACTACTAGAAAATAGAAAAGTCTAGTATAACTATTCTTAAATTAGAAGTAGACGGAATAATTATTTATAATAGTCTAAAGCTAGTAGAAATATAAGAGATAATACTTAAACTAAAAAGAAATAAATAAATCTAATAGATTCGTATAGCTACTATAGAAGTAATAGATAAATAAAATAAGATTTAAGAAGTAATTTAAAAGAAGAATAAAATTATTTATATATTCTAGAAGGTCTATATATCTAACGTAATATAAAAAGAATTTATTAGATAGTACTATAAGATACTAGTATATAGATACTAGAAAGTAGAAAAAACTCTTAAATAACTAATAAGAATATTATTAAATAGTCTATAGTTTATAATAGTAGACTATAAGGATTTAACTAAGTAAATAGCTAGAGTATATATACGTATATATAAAATAGAAATAATAAAATAATTTAATTTAAAAGATTATTTATTCTTACTAAAGGGACTTTAGATAGAAGCTTCTTTTATTTAGAAGAATCGCGTAAAGCTCCGTACGTAGTAAATTACTAAGAAGATAATCTATATATATAAATCCTATATAACTATATATAATTAAATATATAAGATTAGTACTAGAACTTAATAAATAAATACTAGTAACTTTTTCTTTTTTAGTACTAATATTCTATTTAAACTTTTTATACGAATATTAATCTTATATTTCCCTTCTTATATTTATATAAAACTAATTACTAATCTTAACTACTAATATTATACCTATTAGTAATAGATATTAACCCTCTATTAGTACGATTAGACTATTAGTAAATAAGACGTAGTCTTAGTTAAATCTAATTATTAGATACCTACTAATTCGTTTATTAATAAGACTATATAAATAGAGTTAGTATAGCTTTTCTTTATATAAAGAAGAAATTCGTTTATACTATATTATATAATATTATATAATAGGATTCTAATTACTAATTTAACTAATCGTAGAATAGTAGGCGTTTACCTATAGATCGGAATTAAATAATTAAGTATTTATATAAGGGATAGTAAGAGTAGTTTTATAGTATCTCTTTTTATATAGAAAGAAAGTAAAAGTAGAATTAAATTATACGAAAGAAGAGTAGTTTATAGATTATATTTCTATTTATAATAAGTAAATAGCTTAAGAAATTAAGTAAATAGATTAAGAATAGTAAACGAACGGATTAAGGGTAGTAAACGAATAGATTAAGATAGATAGTAGATATAAATAGAGGGCTAATCTTCTTCTTTATAACTTTTCTTTTTTAAACCTAAATCTTACTATTCTCTATATAATTTATTTCTTTTAGTTTAGCTTCTCTTTCTTTTTATACGAATACTAATCCCTAATAGAACTTTAAAAATCTTAAATTTTAAAACCTCTTTATATAAAATAGCCCTTATCTCTACTTAGACTATTAGTACTACTAGTATAACTACTAGCGCTTCTAGTACCCCTTTTTAAGATCTTATTATATATACTATACTAACTTACCTCTCTATCTTTCTATCTACTAGATAGCTAAATAATAAAGCCTTTATATAAGGCCTTTATATTAATATAAGTATCTTTTCTTTTTTTTATATAAAGAGTTTTAATATTTCTTAAAATAAAGAGAGGGCTATAGTAATAATACTCTTATATAATATTAAGTTATAAGTAGTCTTAAATATAAATATTTAGGAGTTTATTATAAAAATTATATAAAAGAAGGAATACTTTTATATAGTACTTATATAGAGTTATAGTATAACTTCTATTACTCTCTATTAGAAGTATTATAATTATATAATAAGAGGTTCTAAATTCTTTATTAAATATTATATAGTACCTAGCTTCTAGGGTAGTATCTATACTTTATATATATAGTAGTTATATAGAATTTAATATAACTACTATAACTAGTAGATATAAGTATTAGAGAAGAAGGGGGAATAGAAGAGAATAAAGAGTAGAAGAAAGAATAAAAAAGAAGGGGTTTTCTTTATTTTTTCTTTATTTTTCTTTTATAATTAATTAAGATAGATAGAAAAAGTTTATACTTTATAAGAATAATTATACTTTATATAAACTATAGTAATAAAAGAAAGATAGAAGAAAAATAAATAAATAGCTAAGTATATAACTTAGTTTTATATAAGACTAATTATATCTATATATTAGTTAAGCTAATTAATAAATACTTCGATATTAACTATAAGCTTATTTATATAAATAAGCTATACTAGTAATATATTAGCTATCTTCTTTATAAAGATATCTACTAGATTATCTTTACTATTAATCTATTAAATTTTACTAATCTTACGTTTCTTATACGATTTATAAAGAGATATAATATTAATTATAAGTCTTTTCTTATTTATAGTATCTAACTTAATAAAATAGTTATATAATAATTTTAAATTAGTATATATTATAACTAGAATTACTAATAAATCTAGATTATATACGATTTAATATAAAGTTATACTTAAGATAATAGTATAATTAAATTTACTAACTATACTATATAGCTTACTAGCTAGTATACTTCGTATAACTTACTTATACTTAATAGAGTTCTAATATATAATATTACTATATAGTTAAAACTTATTATTATTATCTATATAGGATTTATTAGCTAGTATAATTAGAAAGCTAAGCTATAAGCTTAGGTCCTTATTATTAGTAAATAAGCTATTAGTAAAAATAAATAGTTTTATATAACTTAGATTAAGTAGTATATATATTAGTTCGAGGTCTATATTATCTATTTACTATTATAGCCTATTCCCTAGATAACCTAGTTATTTTACTTATTTCCTATTTTAGTTAGTAGATTAGGTAATCCCGAGGATTAGTCTAATAGATAGTTAGCTTATTTAGCGTATTAAGCCCTATTTAGGTATAAGAACCCCCTATTCTTATATTCTTATAGTACTATCTTAGAATAGCTTTAATATACCGATTCTACTATTAGTTAATTAAAAGACTACCTTAACTATTATAACTCCTAGTTAATTATACTTAGTCCTAGGATCTTATATTATTCTAAGATCTCTAACTTTTAATTAGAGATAGTAATTAAATATTAACCCCCCCTAAATTCCTAGAGGTCTACGGTACTTAGGATAGATAGTATATAGTACTTCCTTAGATAAGTCTTAAAACTAACTACTTTAAGCCCTAATATTACTAAAGTATCTAGTATCTCCCTTAAAGAGAAAGAACCTATAAAAGTATTATATAGGGTTAGACCTATATTCTAAATTCTATAATAAACTTATCTTTATACGATTAACTAAATTATTAAATTAGTATAATAATAAGATAGTAGACTCCCTAAGCTAGATAGGCCCTTTAAAGTCTATTCTACCGAATAAACTATCCTCTTATAAGCCCTCCCTATAGAAGAAAGATAAAGAAAAGAATAAAATTCTAAGTTAAGTTCTAAGTAGGATAAGAAGTATATAAGTTTAAACTAAGTCTTAGAGCTAGACTAAAAGTAAGATATTCTTCTCTAAAGAGAAAGTATATTAGTAAAAGCTAACTAAGATCTATAAACTAACTCTTTTAGAGGTATTCGTTAATAAAGATATATATATTAACCTTTAGACCCTTAAAACTATCTTTCCCTCTTAAGAGAAGAGTATAAGTAAGGATAATCTTAAAGAGAAGATTAATAAGTATACTAAAAGGGTTAAATTACTTTAAGAAGAAAATAGACTTTAAATCCCTTATCTAATAAATACTAAAGAATAGAAAGAACTTTTAGATTATAATATAGTTCGGGATATACTAGTTACTTAAAAGGAATCTAATCTAATTATTAATACTCTAATAGATAATAGTCTCTATCTTATTATAACTAAAAGACTAGTATATACTATAAGAGTAGATATAATTAGTAGAAATATCTTTATAAATACTATAGTCGATAAGTTTAACTAATTAGTTAAGAAAAAGGATAACTATAAAAGATAAGTTAAAAAGTTATAAGAAGAGTTCTAATAAGTATAAAAAACTATAAGTAAATAGTAGAATTTAGAGGAAGATCTTAAGTAGTCCTCCCCCGTAGTTATTTATACTAAGACTAGATTTATAGTTCTTTCTTAATATAACCCTAAGTCTACTTTTAAGACTCTACTATTATAGTATAACTCTAATAGTAGATAAGATATAGAAGAGGTAAGACTTCTCTTTATAATAGTATAGCTAAATAGTCTAAATATTAGCTTCTAAAGGATTCCTCTTATTTATTATATCCCTCTTTAAACCCCTAGGCTCTTAGAAAGGTTCTAGTAGGATTTAGTTTAGTATTTAATCTTCTAGTTAAGCTTCTTATAAAAAGAGCTAACTACTAAATTAATTATATTTTCTAATCTAATATAGACCCCTCTACCTAATAAGAACTATTACGAGTATTTATTAAAATTAAATATACTATCCTTTATTATAAAGAAAATAGAAAATACTTCTATTCTCTATTTTAGTACCTTCTTTATAAGATTCTTATTAGTCTTACTAGAGTTTATAACTATTACTTTAGATAATAGAATATAGATCCTTATTTAGGAGGAGAATATTATAGAAAACTATTAAAGTAAATTCTTATAAATCTTTAACTTCTAGAAGACTACGTTCTACTTTAACCCTATCTTATTTAAAAATAATAGAGAGTCTAAGTTAAAGAACTAGCTCTATAATATAGAATAGAAACTTACTATTAATAAGAACTAGTATATACGAGAGACCCCCTAATAGATAACTAAGATCTATTAAGTCTATATTATATTCTAACTAATAGGTCTAATAAAAGACTATATTTAGATGTAACTAAATTCTAAGGAAAAAGAAGTAGACTTTATATCTAATATAGACCTATTAGAATATATTAAGAAATACTATAAAGATTCCTATATAAAGAAGAAGATAAAAGTTAAATTCTACTAACTACGTATAAATATATTTAGTAAAGTTAGTAACTTTATTAAGAATTTTAAGTATCTAGTAATAGAGATTTATTTACCTTACTACTAATAGAATAAAGAATTCGTAGATAAGCTCTACTTTAAGCTAAAAAATAAGATAGATCTATTTAATAATAGTAATTCTATCTTTAATAAGTTTTATAAATATACGATTTTAACTAATAGAGTATTACTTAAGAATAACTAGTACTAAAAGATCTAGTTTATCTAAAGTAACTAATTAGCTATCTCTAAGAGAAAGTAGCTAATTATAAGTAGATTCTTCTTTAATAAGTTAGAAAAGAAGTCTATTTACTTTAAAGACGCCTTTAAGTTCTATAACTACTCTTTTAAAGAGTATAAGAAATAAGACTATTACTTTAATTATAAGAAAAGAAATAAATAATAAGACTATTTCGATTATATTATATATAAAGTAATATAAAATATTATAAAAGTAGAAGTTAATACTACCTTCTCTAATAATTTTAAAAAAGAAGCTTATTTAGACTCCCTATATAAAGAGAAAAGTAGTTTAAAATATAACTTTAATACTTCCTCTATAGTATTAAAAAATAAAAGTTATTAAAAAAGAACTTTTCTTTAGTAGCCTATATAGGAGTAATTAAACCCCTTAATTATTAATAGCTTATTAAGATACTATAGCTTATTAATTTAAAATTATTTATACTCCCTATTTAACTTATAGTAAATAGCCTAGCTATATAGCTAAGGGGATTAGTAGATAGTAGTACTAGTATATATCTATTAGTCTACTCTAAATATTTAAAGGTAGTAAAGAAAAAGCTAAAGCCCGTCTTCTATCGACTAAAGAAACTAATCTCCCTTAATAGGTTTAATAGGAAATATAGTTACTTAGTTAATATAGCTATCTAAGCTAATCTATTAATCTAGGGAAAGAATATACCTATCTAGTTCCTCTTTTATAAGCTTAGATATTATAATATAATATTTAAAAAAAAGTTCTTTAAGTAAATCTAATCCTTAATTAATTATTATAACTAAACTTTATACTAGTTAAATAATACTTTAAAGTAGATAAAATATAACCTAACTACTATAGGGAAGTCGGATTCGAAATTAGAGCTAGAATACTAGAACGACGCTTTATATTACGACGACCTAATTAATTAGTAAATTAAAGTATAAAAGAAGGTCTACTTACTTAAAAAGGATCTAATATTTAATTTAGAGATTTCTATTAAAGTTCTTATAATCTCTTAGAAGGAGGCCTATAAGCCTACTAAAGCCCTATTATAGATAATAGAGGACTAATAAGCTACTTTTAAGAAAATATAAAGAAATATAAATAGTAATACTAATAATAGTTTAAGAGGTACTAAATCTAAAAAAAGCTAATAAGGTCGCCGAAAAAATAATAGAAAGAAAAAGAAAGTAATACTTATTTCTAATAACCTACTAGAGTAAACTACTAGTAATAAGTTTAATATATATTTTCTTAAGTCTTCTAAGATATAAAAGCTTATAGATAAAATAAAAGTTATATTAAAAGCTACTAGCTTATATAAAATTAACTTATTAATTAGAAATAGATAGTTAAAAGACTTAGTAGAAGACTTAGTAGAATAGAATATAAAAGATATAATAGTAGAAAAGCTTCCTTATAAAGGTTACGTAGAAGCTACTCTAGACTACTTCTCTAAGATCGATTTAAATAAGCTATTCTCTAAAAGAAAGAATATTAACTATAAAGTTATTCTTAAAGATAATATAAGTAAGCTTAGTATAAGTCTACTTTATAATATATTCCTTAAATATCTAAAGTTACTAAAAGCTTACTTAAAAGAGTATCTAAAAAAGGACTTTATTATAATTAGTAATATTAACTTTATCTTACCTATTCTATTTACTAAGAAGCTAAAAGGGAGATAGAGATTCTATATTAACTACTAAAAAATTAATATAGTTATAAAGAAAGATATTATAGCTATTCTTTTAATTAAGAAGATACTAATATAACTTTCTAAAGTAAAGATCTTTACTAAGCTAGATATATATTAAGCCTTCTATTATATTAGATTAGACCCTAATATAGAAAACCTTATAACTTTTAAAATATAATATAGGAATTATAAATATTATATTCTATTATTTAGACTATATAATAGACTAGTAACCTTTTAGTACTATATTAATTAAGTACTTAAGAATAAAATTAATAAGATCTATATTATTTATATAGATAATATCTTAATCTACTTAGAAAACCCTCTTAAGTATAAAAAATATATAAGTAAAATCCTAGATAAGCTTAAAAAGACTAGACTATAAATCGATATTAAAAAGAGTAAGTTTATAGTTATTAAGGTAAAGTTTTTAAATTTTATTATTAATACTAAAGGAATTCGTATAGACCCCAATAAAATAGTAACTATTAGAGACTAAAAGAAATCTATAATTCTAAAAGAGTTATAAGCTTATTTAGACTTCTATAACTACTACTATAAGTAGTTAAAAGACTATAGTTATATAGTCCGCCTACTTATCTAACTACTATAAAAGGGAAAATTTTATACCTTTAGACCTAAAAAGTAAGTTATATTTAAGAAAAGTAAGATATTATTATATTTAGATATTATTATAAGATATTACTCGTTCTACTATAAAATCTATATAGAAACTAATATAAGTAATAGTATTCTAGTAAATACCTTTATATAGCTCTAAGATAATAGAATCTAATAACCTATAATCTACTTTATAAAGATAATAAAGTTTATAAAAATAAACTATAAGATTTATAATAAAGAGATACTTATAGTTATAAAGGATTTAAACGAATAGAGGGCTTAGCTTATAAAGTTATAACTAAATAAATCCTTCTAAGTTATTACTAATTACTAGATACTAGAGTATTTCTCGACTAAGTATAAACTAACCCTATAATAGACTCGCTAGGCTAAGAAACTCGTAGACTACTACTATACTATTTATTATTATTCTAGAACTACTAATATTATTACGAATACTCTCTCTCGAAAATAGAAGAAGTTAAAAACTTAGAAGAAAAAAGATAAAGCTATTAGAACTTATATCTTTATTCTTTTTAGATAGGTCTCTATTATAATAGCTATCTTAATAGCTATTATTAATACCTAAGACCCTAAGTATAAAACTAAAGCTTATTCTTATCTACTTTTTAACTATATATTTTATAAAAATCGTATATATATTATACTTAAACTAGAGTAAGAATTAGTCTATTAAGAATATAAGTACCTATTTCTAATCTTATCTAGACTTCTCCTCTAAAAAGAGAAGTTAGTAGTACTTAAAGTAGAATTTCTTAAGATATATCTTATCTAGGTAATATATACTATATAAATTACTACTTATCTAGATATAAAAAAAACTATTAAACTTCTAAGAAATCTATACTACTAAGATATAATAAATAAGGATATAAAATATTATATAAGAAACTATAAATAGTACTAATAGAGTTATAAGTCTTAAGATAAGACTCTAGGTCTTCTTAAACTACTTCCTATATCTAAAAGAATATAAAAAGATATCTCTATAAACTTTAAAAGCTTTTTAAAGAATTATAAAGAATATAATAATATATTCGTAGTAATATATAGATTATTAAAATATACTTTCTTATTACTCTATTTTAAGACTACTACTATTAAAAATATAGCTACTTTCTACTATACGTATATATAGCGAGTCTTTAGTCCCCTATATATTATAGTCTTAGATTAAGATCTATAGTTCGTATTAGGCTTTATAAAAGAATTATATAAACTTATAAAAATTAGCTAGTTATTATCTATAGTCTACTACCTATAGACTAATAGTAATATAGAAGTTTTTAATTAATAGCTAGATTAACGATTATACTCCTTTATAAACTTTTATTAGAATTACTAGTCCGATCTTCTATCTAGTATAGACTAGATCTAGGTAATTCTTCTATATAATATAATAGGATTTTCCCCGTTTAAGATCGAATTTAACTATAAGACTTATTACTACTAGGACTAGTAAGAACGTATTTATAAACTTTCTAAATTATCGAATAATATAACTATATAAATAGTCTAAAAGTTTATAAAAATCTAAGTTAATATAATCTAATAGGTTCGCGACTATATCTAAGCTAATATCGTAGTAGCTTAGAAAGCTTAAAGCTAATAAGCTAATAAAAAATACTACCCCCTAGATTTTAATATAGGAGATTAAGTCTATATTATACCTAAGGGATTTACTACCTTAAGATTAAGTCTAAAATTAGACTAGTAAATATATAGACCTTATATTATTATTAGCTAAAAGTATAGCTTCTATATAGTCTAGTTACCCTTTTATATAAAGATATATAATATTTTCTATATAGATAGATTATATAAAGCTATATAAGACTTATTATCTAGTTAAGTATTCTTTAAAGAACTAGCTATAGAAGTAAATAGATATTCCGAGTAGTTAGTAGTCTATATCCTCGATAGCTAGATCGTTTATAGTAAGCTTTACTATTAAATAGAATAGATAGACTATAACCTAGACCTAATCTATTATCTAGTAAGTAATTTTATAAACGTAGTCTAAAAAGTAAAAGAGTTCTATAATAAGTACTCTAATAAGCTAGGTCTACCTAAATAGCTAGTTTAGTAGCTAAAAGCTATATTATAAGATAAGTTTCTTAGCCCCTAGTTAGAAGATAAGGTACTAGTTAAGATAGGAATCTAGAAAAATTACCGATACTAAGTATAGACTCCTACCCTTTATAGCCTACCAAAATAGGTAGTATAATATCTAGAGCTTAGGATAATTATTCTTAAACTTAAGACTCCTCTTCTTTATAACCCGTTAAAATAGGTAGTATATAGTCTAGAACTTATAGTAATTACCCTTAAGCTTAAAACTCCTCTTCTTTATAGTCTACTAGAATAGATAGTATAATATCTAAAGTCTATAATAACTACTTCTAAGCTTAGAATACCCTTCTATAGTCTCGTTTTACTACGGGTAGAGACGTAGAAGGAGTAAGTCTTATCTTCTAGTAGGGCTACGCGTATATAACTTCTAGATAATATAAAAAACTAAGTTACTAGTATCCTCTTATATATTCTATAATACCCTTT